>VXBZ01002761.1:2223496-2281047 GCA_013399135.1 Heliornis fulica
GAGGGGCGGGGGAGGACGGGGTGGGGGGGGCGTGACGTGCCGCGCCGAGCCGAGTCAAGCCGAGAGCCGGGCCGCGGAGGCTGGAGGTGCCGGTGCCCGTCCGCCGCCATGTACCGGGCTCTGTACAGCTTCCGCTCGGCCGAGCCCAACTCGCTGCCCTTCTCTGCCGGGGAGACGTTCCTGCTGCTGGAGCGCAGCAACCAGCACTGGTGGCTCGTCACCCGCGCCGGCTCCGGAGAGACGGGCTACGCGCCGGCCTCCTACCTCCAGAGGCTGCAGGTGGGCTGGGCCGGGCCGGGCCGGGCCCGGGGGGGCTGGGCAGGGCACCGCCGCACCCCTGTCGCAGGCGGGGCTGTGCGGAGGGGTCTCCCAGCCCGGGTTTGGCCCGGCGGAGGAGCAGCTGGAGCGGGCGAGGATGCTCATGGTGCCGCTGGGAGCTGCCGGCCGTGGTCGGGAGGAGCGTGGGTGTGGGGGGCCTGGTGGTTACCCCTGGGGTGTGTGTGAGGGGCTGGTGGATGTGGTTACCCCTGCGATGGGCTCAGCACGCTGGGATGTCGTGGGGACATCGTGTTCCTGCTGGGAGGGAGAACTGGGGCTCTGGGAGGGGGCAGCAGGCTCTTCTGTGGGTGTCGTGTTTGTGAGGGCAAAGGTTTGTGAGGGTTTGGGCAAGGTGAAAGCTCAGCAGCCTCATCTGAGGGAGGTGGGGGCTTGGTGAGGGTACTCTGGGCACTGCCTTGCAGGTTAGGAGCTGAAGGGCTGGTGTTGGAAGGAGGAAGCTGGTGCCCTGGGGAGATGGGGGTGGGCATCCTCCTCCCAGGAGCGCAGGAGGGTGGTTTGGTAGCCCCGGAGTCTCTCTACCCACTGCCAGCCCCAGATGATGTAAGAGAGCAACACTTGTGTGGCTGTCTCTCATCTCTGTGCTGTCTCCAAGCTCTGGGGGTTCTGCAGCACCCCAACACTTTGAGGGCGGCAAGGGGGTGATCCTCCCGCTCCTTCCACCCACACACGATGAGACCTGTGCTGTCCCAGGGACCTGGAGAAGTCCTGGCAACTCCCTGCAGCAACAGTAATTACAGCAGAGTCGGTGATACTGGTAATTACAGGAAGTCCACGCAGGCTGCTGCAGCCCTGTCTGGGGTCAGAGGAAGGAGGGCACTTCTCAGCCACCATGGCTGAGAGCCCTGTGCCGTTCAGGTCTCATGGGAGAGAGGTTGCTTATGGCCTCTGTAGTGTGGGGACTGTGTAGTGGAGGTTTCTGAGGGACAACATGGCTTCTGAAATTGAAGTCATTATTTCATAGATGGGTAGCTCGTGGGGGTTTTATCTTGTGCTCCTGGGCCTCAGGGGATGGCTGTGGGAATCTCGTGCTTGAAAACTCTTTGCATCAGTGAGTGGGTAACACACACAAGTGCACGTGCACGTCACAAACAGGCTTTTTAACGTCTGCCTGAAAATGGTGACAAACCCCGTTATTCCAGTGTGCTGCTGCTCCTTCAGATGACATTGAATTTCTGACGAGCAGGAGCTCAGCCTCTAAGTGTGGGGGTGTGCTCTGCAGAACACTTGAGCGAGAGGAGCGCTGCCTGGGGACTCGGTATGTGTGTTAGGGCAGCACTGGGGCGCTCTGCCGGCTGCTTGGTTCTGGAGCCGGCCTCCCCACGAGGCTGGAGCTCTTCTGCAGCCTGGCTGTGTGGCCTGACAAGAGGGGACATCTTGTGTATCAATAAGCCTTTAAGCTATTTACAGGAGCTATTTAGTTACAGAGCAAAGACCTTATTAAAGTACTAGATTTTAAGACCCCAGGGTGGCAGAGCTCCAGGGTGCTGCTCAGGAGCTTCTTCTCCGCAGTCCCGTGCTTCATTTGCTTGTGTGGCATGACGTCTTCTTGCTGCCATGGGTGTGGGAGCCTTCTCCCAGACTGCCTTCTGGAGCAGCCTTCATGCTTCTCTTCACCTCGCTCATACCCGTTTCAAAATCTTCCACCAGAAGCGTTTCTTTGCTGACTTTGCATTTATCAGGTTGTGTTTTGTTACAGCCTTACAGGAACTTGCAGCCTGTCAGGCTGACTCCTGGTTAGTGATGCACTGATGTTAAAGCAGCATTGCTGGTGACTTTGGGAGAGTTCTTGCCTTCAGATGTAACTTTCCCAAATGTCCTTAGACCTGGAAACAGAAGATCCTTCCCTGCATCTGTTTATGGTTTGGGGTTTTTTGGCCACTAATTTTCCAGCAACAGGACTTGCCTGATGATGCACGAGGCAGCAGGATGCGATTTGCTGCTCTGCAGTTGCAGTGTCTGTGTGTCTGTGTCCATGACTTTCTGCTGTTGCATCCTCCCAGCTCCGAAGAGCTGGTTTGAACTCAAAACCTGCTTGCTGAAGGGTTGCTGGAGCCTGCTGAATGTCTGAGATGAGCATGCAAACACTTTGCCACCCAGTTTCAGCTTAATAAGGGCACAGAGACTAATTAGTGGCAGTGATTTGGAAATAATTAATGCTGCCCAAATCACAACAGAGGGGGGAAAACCCACGGTTAATGATTAGTGTGTTTAGCAGGGAGAGAGAGCAACCAACAGGAGTCACCGTTGTAAAAGCCAGGGCTGGGCTCCTTCAGCACTGCAGCCAGGTTCCAGGTGAGCGGTGGGTTGCTCAGCAGTGGAAGCCACCAGCAGCAAATCTGCTGAAAGTCCCTCGCAGGATGCTGTTGGGAAGGGAAGGGCTCAGGCTGCTCAGGATGCTCCTGGGAAGGGCTCAGGCTGCTGTTGCCGCTGCCATCCTCTGTTAGGAGCATTAGCTTTCTTCTGAGCTCTTCTCGATTTTTCATTTGGTTTTGCTCAGCTTTTGTGGATCTGGGAAATTCATGCCTTGGCTTCTCTAGAGGAAAAAACCCGTAATTCCCATTTATTATTTAAAGCTTATTCTTGGCTGATGCCTTTTTGTTGCAAATACGGCAGAATTTTGTACTGAAATCCTCAGTGTTGCTATTAAAAGAGGCCTAGCTGTATGGCAGGGTGGAGGAAAAGCCAACCAACAAATCCTTCTTGGAAACACACAGTGCTTCTAAGAAACAAATTAGGGCCAGGCCAGGGCACCAGAAGGTGCAGAGGATGTGAAGTTAATTTGAGTCAATTAGAAATGCTCAACTTCAGCTGATATTCCTGCTGATTGCACTCTTTTGTAGTTCCCTTTTAGCTCTGTTGTGGGTTATTAAGAGTCATTTCGAGTTGAGTGCTGTTCTGGGGGCAGATGCTGAAGCATTCAAGCAGCAAGAGGGAAGGATTGGGCCAGATTGGGCCGTGTGCTGATGAACAGAGGCAGCTTGTGGAGTGGGGTGAGCTGCTTGCTGGAACCCTGGCCTCCTGCCCATCTGACCCCCAGCTCCACATGCCAGCGGTGGGCATCTTGAGCGGCGATGCCGGCAGGCACAGTGGTGGTGAACAAAGCTGTAACGAGGTCGCGGTCTGACAGGTGTTGCTGCAAGTGAAAACACGTACCCAGCGCTGCGCCAGCCAGCAGCACACATGGGATAATTGCCTCCAGCTATTGACAAAGCAAGAGACAAATGCTAAAAATTTAGTGACAGGTAAATAATAGTGCTGCAGCAGGGCTGTCTGCTCGAACGCTGTGGCTTCTGATTGAATGGAGAGGTGCCCCACGGCACGAGGTTAGTCTTTTGTCTCCAGCTGTGTGCTGCTGCTTAAGCACTGTTTGAGTGGCAGGAAGGTGTGGAGGTTAAGCTGGAGCTCAGGGTGTCCTCTGGAGTCAGAGTCACTCCAGAAACCAGGCCTTGCAAAACTTGATGTGAAACTGTAAAAGATTGAGTTTAGAAAACTTCCTTAGAAGCAGGAGTGTCACTTGGTGTCAGGAAGGGACAAATGTCCAGTCTAGCAAATAACGAGGGTCCTTCCTTTGGGCTAAACGGCCCAGACGTTGCTATCGTTACGATGGGATGTCTAATTCCTTAACAGGAGTCCGGAGCTATTCCAGGTTCAGCTGGAGACTTTGAGCTGTGCCACAGCAGCACAGTGAGGTGGAAGGAGCTGCAGTCTTTGAGGATGCCAACCTACATGTGACACTTGGCCTGCCAGGAAGGTTTGTTTGCTCTGGTCCCAGCAGTGTGGGAGCAGGGCAGGGACTGTCCCCGGTGCTCTGTGCCGGTGTGGGACCCGAGCGCAGGAGCAGCAGTCTGCTGCAGTCTCCTCGCTGGTCTTGGCCTGTCTCTTGGCTCTGCTGACCCAGGCTGTATTCCCTAACAATGGAAGTGCTAAGAGTAGACCCTGAGGAGAGGAATAGCAGCTGTAAAATGCTGTATTGATAAATGTCAGGTGTGCAAGAATAAGTGCTAAGTTGCAGGGGAAGGAACTCGGTGAAGTGGGAATGGTTCAGTGTGCTGACTGTTGCACTGAAGAGGCAAGTCAGCTGCTCAGCTTCATTATGCTGTTAGGAAACAGCTTTGATATGGCTATTAATAGGCTTTTCAAAATGACTTGAAATTTATTTGGAATAACTGAAAAATTGTTTATTATGTGGGTTTAGATCCTGTGTTCAGCTGAGCCCTTCTCTGCTCTGACACGCTTTCATGTTGAACCTCTGGAGGAGCAAGAAGGGGCTGTCTGGGTGCAACGGTGCTTCTGATGATGGCCAAGAAGCTTTGGACCCTCTGGTGAGGAAACAGACCTGGATGAGAATGTAATGAGCCTTTTGAGGGTGCCTTGATTTGCTCTTTGCTGTATCTTTCTGAGAGAGTAAACAGGGATGTGATAAAAATAAGAGACTCCTTCATGCAGCCTAGCAACAACTTAAAAATTCCCCTGCAGCACGAGCAGGTGCACGGCGCCGGCGTACAGGTAGTCCTTGCTGGGCAGGTGCAGGGATGGCTTTTCAACCCCAAGCCACCAAGAGAAGAGAGCTCTCTGCAGAGGAGGGAACTTTGTGTTCTGTTTGCAGGAAACCTCTTCATCCCAGTTTGTGTTGTAGCATTGTCACAGGTTCAGGATCAGAGGCACGTTGAGCGGTGTGAGGTGGTGTAAGGAGCTGCTTCCCTTGCAGACCAGGACATGCCAGGGCTCAGGGCACAGGTCTAACTGCTCGTGGCTGCTCTTTGAGCCTCATCCCACATCCTGCACCCAGCATCATGATCCAGCCACTCCCTGTGCTGCCTCTTCTCGTTGGCCCTGCTCAGTTCAGTCCATGGGCGTGCTGGAGAGATCTTTATGTCTAATCTGTCTGCTTTTCTGCCATGATACCCAGTGCATCGATTTGGTGACAGAGCAGCACGTGTTGTGGCTGGTGCTGGTGTCAGACTGCTGGGGAAGCAGCGAGCTGTGGCAGCTCAGGTACTGTCAAAACTTTCATGCTAGTGTGGAGACGATGATGGTTGTGGAGACAGAGTTGGTTTTGTGGTGTCAATCAGATGATCAGATTCTCTGCAAGCAAACCCTTGGTCACTGGAAATGGAGCTTTGGCATTTGTGCTTTGCTGTAAGAGTTTCTCCATCTGCATAAAATCCAACTCTAAATTCAGTGCCCCTGACCCCAACAGAGTTCCTGTCGCTGCTCCTGAAGAGAAGGTGATGATGGTGTAGACTGTCATACAGACCATCTCCTCCATTAGAGCCTGCATCATTACCTGTCATCTGCTGCAGGTTCAGTGGAGCTTACAATGAGCATGAGAGCTTCACTGCGATGCTCACACAGAACCTGAATAAGCGCTTCGTCTAAAAATAAAGTTTTATTTTGGAGAATAAGCAGCTGGTAGCGCTCTGCAGCCAAGGCTGCATTTCTTGACACATGCAAGAAAATGAGTGAAGCATTTTTCTGTGGGCTGTTGCAGTAGGAGCTGCTGTAGTGTCAGAGCTGTTAATGCTTTGAGGTGAAGTTTTATTCTTGAGAATGAGTTACAGAGTCAGGGGAGTTACAAACATGTCTAATTACTGTAGTTAAAGACCTGACATTTTAGCCAGTTGTTCTGCAATCTTTCACAGTTCAGAATGATTAAAGTAGAAATACACTAATGATCTTTAGCCCATGTTCTTGCTTGGTTGTGAAGATATGTTCTTCTCACTTTTACTCTGGTTAAAAATAATTAGGCTTTTTGATATCAGATAAAAGTTGCCGTTGGGATCCAGACGCCCACAGTGTGAGCGATATTGGAGGTCTGGGCTTATCGCTGCTGCCTCTGTGTAAGGGCTGAGCGTGGGTGGAGTGGCACTGGTGGATGTCTGGGAGGGTTTGTGTCAGGCTGGAAATGTTAAGCCCCTGCTGAGGTTGGGCATCATGAAGGCTGTCTTGGTCAGATGTGAGCAAGCAGTGGGGAGATGTCTGAGAGCCCACGTCTGCTTCTGAATGATGTGACTGTGGCTTGGAGGAAGGGCAAGGTGAGGGAGCAGGCTAGCAAGAAGAAATGTGCCCTTTTCTTCTAGGTTTTTGGAGTGGCACTTGCCCAGAGCAGATGGACAATTTGGTTTTCAGCTTTCCTGCGGGGTTGCAGTGCAAGGTCACTTGTACCCCTGCTCTCTAGTGCTGGTCTTGCATGAACATCTCACTGCAGTGCCCAGGTGACACTGCTGGTACCTTGTAATTTTACTGATGCCACTTGTGATTTTTGAGGGACTGCTTGCTGCATGGTGTTTGAATGCTCTTCACCAGGAGAAGATGTCTAACCTTCCTTCCCTGGTTTACATCTGGAAGATGATCAGCTTCTCGTTGGAAAGGGAAGAACAGCCAGATTTGAACTAGGAGCATCTGTTCAAAATAGCTGGCAAGGTGCTGACGCTGGAGGACAGCAAACAGACACCCTTCTTCTTGCTCCATTTGCAGAAAATATCTTCAGTAACGACTGCATTTCATATATTTGTTGTGCAAGGTGCTTCTGTCATTAACTTGTGGGAATCTGGGTTCTGTTCAAATCTGCCACCAGCTCACTATGGGACTCCACAAGTGGCGTTCTTCACCAGACCATACTCCCCTGCCCTCAGGTGAGGATACCAGCAAGAGGCCATACAGGAGGGCTGTGGCTCAGCTGATTTCTCATTAACATTGAAATGTAGTCGATGTAAATATAAACTTATCCACTCTGCTGTCAGCCCACGGGGACGTCAGGTGTTAATGACTGCCCAGCTCTGTGGGTACGTTACTGGAATAACAGCGCTAGCATCAAGTTGGGCTGGTGGGTGTGTGACACCAGGTCTGCTGAAAGGTGTCCCACCTTTGTGTGAGAAGTAGGGAGCGAGGCTCTGAAGAGTGAAGAGAAGGAGGTCATGCTGATTGTCCTTGGAGAAAAATGTGATGGTGTTAGTGATGGTGGAAAAACAACGGGGAGACCTCTCCTTGTGGAGAAGAGGACCTTCTCTGGTCAGAGCAGGTGGTACACAGAGCAGAGTGTATCACAGACCTACAAAGATCCCCTGCAAGGAATGGGACCTACTAATGCCTGTGAGGAAAGTAAAATCCCATGGAGTAAGATGGGTATTTACATCTGCCAGCAGCTGAAGCACAGGAAACAGCTGAACCTGCCTGTTGAGGCTGATGTTTGTCGAGCTCTGGGTCCGAAGCACAGGCAGCCTTCTCTTTTTATTCTTCCCTTACTCATGTAGCTCGGCTGTACATAAACACAAACAGAATTTTTAAGAGCATCCCAGCTTTGCTCCCTCATGAAGGATTTAAATGTTATCATTCCCAGCCAGGATTATGTATTCAGCACATGAGCTGTCAGTCTGGGCACTGGAAAAGGGGTGAAATCCAAAAGGGGTTTTGAAGCAGGAGATCGAAGCAGCCTTAGCGTGTGACTATGGCCTTAGAGAGTCTGCAGGAAAATCAGACTTCACAGATGCCAATATCCTACATGGTCAGTGCTATAACCGAACCTTTACAAGCCAGAGTCAAACAGAGCTCTATGTGCAGAGATTTCTAAGTTAAAATGTATGTGCATTGCGTTTGTTCAGAGAGAAAACTTTGAATTGAGGCTTTCTTCTTGGCTGTAACAGTCACTTCCGTTTATTTCACAGAAGAGGCGCATTTGTATGCGGACTCGCGAGGGCTGGAAGTGTTTGCTGTTGGAGCAGGAGATCAGCCCTGGCTCACAGGCTCTTGCCCCAGTTTCTCGTGTCTGATCTCTTTCTAATGTTGTGCCACCTGGTGCCTTGCCGAGGAGAACGGGGCAGGGCTTCTTGTGCCGCTCGCTGTCTGCACTGGGTGGTCTTCTGTGATGGGCCAGTGTCATGGAGGCTGTTGGGGTGCCATCATGGAGAGGTGCTGGTCCAGCTGGACTGGTGATACTCTGCTGCTCAGATGTGTTGTGTTGCCTTTGCTGAGGCTGTGTGTGCAAATGGTTTTGCTAACAGGTCCTAGCTTCTAGTGGGTAAGGAGCTGCTGTTTCCAGAGCTGGCTTGGTGAGTGGAGATGACACATCTGCATCACAAGGCCCAGGAGAAATATTTGCTGGGGCTGTTCCCGAGTGCTCCTGTAACATAGTATGAGAAGCAGTTTGGTCCCTGTGCTGCAGCAGACACGTGGAAGCCAGCACTATAGGAGAATCCCAGTTGGTGTTTTCTCCATGAGTTGGCATCCGGAGCTGCAGAATGCTTGTGTTTAGAGGAAAAGTTCCCACTGGAATGACAGTTCACTTACGTCTGGAAATTGTTTCTGTGGTCCCTGAATGTCCTCATTGCCTCTGGGCTTGAGTTGCTGCAGGGATTGTGGTGGTTCCTTGCCATGCTTCTGAAGGGGCATTGCTGGCCAGTGGCTCACAAAGTCTGGACCTTTATGGGAGGGATGTGCCAAGTCTTTGGTGTTTATCACACAGTGTAAATCTTGATTTTAAAAAAGAAAAAAAAAGTGCATTGAAGTTTGTCATGCAAGAAGAGGACTAGGGAGGACACGATTCATGATGGCACCTGTTTCTGCTCCCCTTCACCCACCCATCGCTCGCTTGCCACAGGGGTACTAAGCACTATGCTGGGTGAAGGTCTGTTAACACTGACTGAGAAACAGAGCTGTCCCAAGGACAGGACCCACTGCAGGAGTAGAGGAGGGTGTCTTCATTGCAGCTCTCCATGCTCCCATGCTGCGTGCAGAGCTCTCTTGGCAGGGCTCTTGGCGTCTCTTGCAGGCGAGCAAGGCGCCAGCACTTGTCCTCTTTTAGCATAAGGCTTGAGCGAGAAGGGAAGTAAAAATCTGGCCGTGTGGACTCTTTAGAACGAGGTGGGAAGTTCATGGGTTTGCTGTTCCTGCTTATTTCTTTGCCTGTTGAAGTTGTTTAGAAGAAGTTGTCACGCCCTTCCTCCTCAGCAGCTGCTTGCTTCTTGATGTTGTGAAGCTTGTGTCCTTCCTCCTGTCGGTCTGGTACAGCTGAAGGAGCGGTGTCACCAAGCTCTGGGAATAGTGACCCCCTTGCTCAGGCCCCCAGGCCAGCGAGATGCACTTTTGCATGGGTGTCTATCCATGCCATCCTCTTCGTGGGGTCCCACCGATGCCGCTTTGTCTCCCTTTTCTGCTCGGCCTTGCTGGGGCAGCGTGCATGAGGATCCGTGATTTTTGTGACTCTGGAAACTCCCACACATGCAATGGCTTGTTCAGCCACTTGAGAGATTTAATTTATATATATAAATAAAGGAATGTCAGGCTCAGCCTGGTAGGTAATTCCAGGCTGTGAATCTCTCCTTACTAAATGACTGGTTTAAGGTTCAGATTAGATAACTTTTAAGTCATAGCTATTAATTATTTCTTGGGGGTTTTCCTAGTATGAGCGGGGACGGTTCCCTGTCGTGCGTAGGCCTGAGGGCAGGCCCCTGCTCCAAACCCTCCATTACACTGAACAAAAACAAAAGGATGAGGGCAAAGATGAGACAAGACCTGCAAAAATAGACACTCGCCCACGAGGAGGAGGGAATTGTCTGGAAGCCGGGATGACGTCTCGATGAAAAGGTCTTGAATGCTCGTCTGCAGGGTTTGTGCGTGGGATGAGACATCCGCAGTCGCTAGTGCGGTCCGTCATGTTATCTCCTGCTGTTCCTGCCCCTGAGCTCCTCTGCCTGTCCTGCCGACGACAGCTCAGACTCTTGAGTTGTGCCCCCCTTCCCTGAAGAACGCCTCGATGGGCCACGCAGGCGACTTTCACCCACTTGTGTGTAGCAGATGGAAATGATGGTGGACAGGTTTTCCGGGCGGAGGGCTCTCTGTCAGTCGATTTCAGTGCGGTGTCAGGGCGCTGTGATGGCCGTACAAAGAACTGAGGCAGCTCCTGTAAAAACCAGATGGCTGCCTGAAGGGATCAAGCTGAAGCTCTCCACCAAGCAGATGCATGCAAAACTCCGTGGCCTCTCAGTCTGATGCGGTGACAACTCCTTTTTGGGTACACTTGCTGAATTCTGTGGCTTCCCAGGCTGCCCTTTCTCCTCCCAGTCCCAGCATGCTTGCTGGGGATGGAGAGGGCACCACAGCTTGAACATGGTGGGCTATGCCCAGCTCATACATCATACCAGAGTAACACGACGGAAGACAGGTCTACAGTCCCTTTCCCTCCATGCCCAGGCTTAGCTGACCCTGAAGAATACACGGGGAGAAGCTCAATTGTCAGGGAATCCTGTCTTTTTCAGCATGCAAAAAGAATAATTGCATGAAAACCCAGTACCTCAAGTAAGAGAGATGATCATAAAAATTCATTACCTACTTCATGCAGAAGCTTGGGGATTTCCCTGAGCCTGGCTGGATTGGAGTGTGTAGCTGAAGCCTTTTTCCATTTGACACAAAAAAAAATCAGCCTCATTTGGAGTGCTGGGTTCTAAGTAATGAGGTTTTTGTCTGCCCTAGAATCACCTTTATTGACTGAAATGGAAAAATGCATCCCCTCTAATTTGTTTTTTGAATTGACTTCATGTGTCTGCCTTCCATTAGCTTGATGACAAGAGATAGCAGCAGCATCAAAATAACTGTGCAGCTTTATCAAGTAGGATTCTTTGTCAGGGATGGAAAGAAACCCCTGTAGTGTTTGGGTAAGCATCCTTGTCTGCAGTCTTGGGCTCTCTTAGAAGCATTGCCTAGTGCTACAGGCTGGCACTTGAGACTTGTACATGTGTGATGAACTGTCTGTATTCTTGAGCTCTGATCTTAAAATTATATTAAGCTCTGGTCACTTTTAAAGGTTTGAAACACTATTAATGGCTGAAGGAAAATAAAAGTCTTTCAGTAAAACCACAGTTGACAATGTTTCGTCTTGTGTGATTCTTCAGTTGTGGATGCTTGGTCAAAATGTCCGTAGCTGGGATGGGATGGGGGTTAATGAATGGCAAAGAGCGACTCCTGGAGGAGTTTGGGGAGGAAAGTGAGGGGGCAGAGAGATAGATGAGCTGCAAAGCACACATCTTGAGATTTGCTCTAGCCCTTGACTTGGTGTCAGGCAGCTTCACCACCTTCTCTGCCCCATGGTGGCTGCATTCCTCCTCCAGGCTCCCTCCCTGGAAGGGCCACCACTGGGTTGGGTGTAGGTGAGCTGAATTCTGGCCCTCTCCTGTGGGATTTGTCCTGCTGGAGGTGGGCTGGGAAGGTTTCCTGAAGTACATTCCTGCTCACTGGTGTTGCTGAGCAAGGTGGGTGCTGACATGGGTGGATGTGGCACGTGAAAAGGTGGATGCGAGAAGTCAGTGCTGTAAGAGTGTGTGTGAGATGGCCAGAGAGCTTTGCACATGACAAGTGAACAGTTTAACAAATGCAATTTTTTTGTTCGCTGCCTCAGGAAGTGAGAAAGTGGATTACAGCCGTTCTGCTGCCAGTAGCACAATGTCCTAGGAGAGCATTCCCCTCCTGCTCCCATTCCTCGGTGTTTTGGGGTAGCCTGTGCTGCTCTAAGCTGCTCAAGGAGATGGGATTATAACTTGCAGCTGGAGCTGTAGGCTGTTTGTCCCCTGCAGATAGTGTGGGACACTAATGAATTGCTTTTCTTCTGTGACCCACCTCTTGCTTCCTTGTGGGTGAAATGTCAGCAAATCCAGTTGAACCCTTTAATCTTTTTTTAAGGTAAAAAAGCCTGCAAAACAACCTCTTGGATTTGTTCTTGAACTGAATCTGCAGATAACAGCAAGTTAGTCTCATTCCTCCGATAAACACAGCTAAACTTGCAATTCTCAAGATGCTTTTCTAGGTCAATGGAAACTGTCAGTCTTAAGTTTTGCAGTACAGAAAAGTTGTGTGCTGTCCAGTCCCACTGTCTGCCAGGCAGAAGGCAACTCTGGAGGCTGCAGGCTCTTCAGTTCACAATATTCTGGTTGTGTTCTGCTTGTGCTCTGTCTGTGTGATCACACATGTAATGGCTGTAGTTGTAAGACACCATGACAGATCTCAATGGTATCTTCATTTATTTTTGAGGATGAGTTAGTTGTCCCAGGAAAGCTTGATTGTGTTGACTTCTGAATTTAGTGGCTGCCTGGGTGCTGATTGCATTTGGTTCACCAGGAATAGATTGCAGGAGCAGCTCTAGGCTGAGAGGCACGTTGGCATACTTGGGTATTTTGCCTGCATCCAGTTAGTGTGATCTACCTCTTGATGGTGCAGCCATGGAGACTTTCAAGCCTTCTGGTCCACCTTTCCTTGCTGCTCTACACCTGCACCCTCAGCAGTCCCTAAACAGCTTTGCTATAATTAGCCAACATGCCAAACTTCATTTGAGTTTTGCATGTAACACTAATAGGCCAAAAGTGTGAATAGCATCTCCTGATTTGAACATGTTGGAATAGATAATTACCAAAATCCGTGCTTGGGGAGCGAGGCAGGCACCTGCTCTCTTTCCGATGGAGGTGTTCCGTCTTGTGTTAGCTTTATGGTGGCTCGGTGAAAGCAGGGGAGCCTTTGTGGGTCATCTTTTAGTGGGAGTCTGTAATCCCTCTTGTCGCAATCCCTCTTGTTTAAATCCCTCAGTGTGTATTTTGTACCCAGATTAAAGTCCTGAAGGCTGCTGGTAGCTGGCGGGAGGCTGCTGGGGCTGGACGTGGCATCCTCCTTGGGTGGAAGACTTGTTTGGGATTCCCAGGTTGGGATGTTCCTGCCTAGCACAGGGAAACTGTGTCTTTGTTCTGGTGGGACCTGGTCTGTAAAGCCTGGAAATGTTGGGGAGGTGGTTGGGTTTCTTGGGGTTTCCTGGTACTGACTGATATTTCAAAGGCTTGTGACCTGAGGGGCTGTGGCCAGAGAGGAATTACCGATGAGATCTGTATTATGGGAACATTATATAGAAATTAGATGGTTTCATTTTTTGTTTGTGTGCCTACTTTGGAGAAGCTTGATAAGTGTGCTTTCTGGCCTGAAACACTATTAGCAGAAGTCCTCAAGTATTTTGGTCTACCTGCTGTTCTTGGAAGTTTTGTGTAGGGATAAATGCTCGAAAGACTATTTGTAAGGGATCCCTTTACCTTGGAGTGAGCTTTGTTCCGTGGGAAGGTGTGGAGCCACTCTCTGTGCAGAGAGATGGCTGTGCTGGTTGCTGTTACTCTGCAGTTGTTTACAGCAATTCTGCTCCTGGTAACAAATACTCAGGTTCTTCAGTATGGCAGTTTGGGGTTGCTCATGGTGATGCCAGGCAGATGTTCATCTTTGCGGGGCCAGCTTTGCAGGAAGGGACACTGGCTCTCCCCTTTCCTGTTAAGTCAGTAAGAGATGCTTCACAATTCATTCATCTTTTTGGGCAATGCAGTAATTATGCTCAGAGTATCATGGCTGCAGCTTGTGCCCTTCTGTGCCTCGCCAGAAGGCTGGACACGGGAGAGGGAGAGGTTTAGAAGAAAAGCTGATAGATCTTAAATTCCCTTGCAAGATGAATCATGAGTTATAACTTCTCTCTGAAACACGGAATTGTCTGCTGTTAAATCTGTGCCAGTCTGTGGTGTGCAAGAGGAAAGTCCCTTCCAGCTGTCATGTTCATATCTGCTCTTCTCTTGCATCAGTGCATCAGTTGAATTGCCAGCTTGTGGTTTTTCCTGCTTGACTGCGGGAGACTTTACCTACTCCAACCTCACGTACAGGAAACGCATTTTACTGCAGTCTCTGCTGTGGAAATAGACTTTGGGAGGAAACCTTCCTCCTTGACTGCCAGAGGAGGAGCCAGAACCTGTGTGGGCTTCCAGGTGTATTTCTTCCTCCTTGCCCCTTCTCCCGGTGATGCCTGGCAGACTGCAAAGTGTTCCTGTGGCTGGGCCTCAGCCCACAGCCGTGTTTTTGCTGATTGGATCAAAATGAGGCTGGACTGAGGAGAACACACTCTGGTCTGCCCAGCACTCAGGGAAGTTAAAAATTAGTGGTGTTTGTATTCACACTTAATACAGACGGCTTCTGATGAACCTGTGCCTGTGAGGGAGGTAGGAGTTGTACTGTGAATCCCACTGAGCTGTGAGAGGCATCTGTAGTGGGGTCTGGTTTTTTGTGCTGCCCAGATGAAGACTGAGGATGGCTGTGCAAAGACTAGCACAACCCTTTCTGTGTTGGGCTTTTCTTTTTGCACTTTTTAATACTAATGTGTCAGATGTGGTAGGATAATGGCTAGCACCTCACCGCAGCCACTTTCCTTCCACCGTTACACATCCTGCTCCATAATCCTCAGCTTTCAACTAAGTAGATTCTATCTGCAGTCTTTTATTTGGTGTAGATGGTAGCTCTAGTATATAAGTGTGTGCATAGCTTTTTATATACAGAAGTAGAAACATACATTTGCCCCACATAGATGCGGTGTTTGTTGTGTCTGACCCTGACTTGGTTATGTGCCAGAGGGATGCTCACCAGGTAAACCCTAAAGAGAGGGCAGCTCTGTCATCTGCTCACCTGGACGGGCTGAGAAGTCCCCTGAAGCACTGAGAGCGGTACGAATTAAGGCAGCAGGGAATGACAAGATACGTAAGTACGTGTTGACTGCTTTATTTTAAAACCTTTTGTCTCTGCTTTTATCCTCTTAGTGTGTTTTGGCTTGAGACATGTTGTGGTTACTGGAGGGCACAGGATTGCGAGGGGAAGGAATCGGTGGCTGATTCTGATCATCGTGGCTGGTAAAACAGGGTGTGAGCGTGACTGGAGAGACCCAGGATGAAGCATTACCACCTCGGGAAGTACAAGTGTGTGGTGGTGGGTTGCATGTGTTTCCTTCTTCCTCAGCGTGTCTCTGCCCCCTTCTCTCTGACTGCAAAGCTGCCTGCTGCTGGGAGAGAAATCGTTTGAAGTTGGGTTGCTGTGCATCCCTCGGCTGCCTTCAGGGTTTTGTTTATTCCAAATGCTGCTCATGCCTGGTCTGCCCCTAGTTAGTATATCTCTCTTGCCAGGAACTCTGGCTTTTGCTTTAGCACGGTTTGCACAATTTAAGCCTTTTCCCAGCTCTCCTTTCTCTCCATTTCTCCTTGATGCAGGCTGTCCGCTCGAACGGCTGCTGTCAGCACCCAGCAGAAAAACGCTGCTCCATTAGAAACCTGCTATAGCGTAGCAGCAGGAATTCCAGATCTGTTTCTGGGCTGCCTCTTTGTCAGAATAGCTCAGCCATGTCTTTGTTCGCTTGCTAGCGAGTCAGAGATGCTGCAGATTTGTTCAGAGCTTTTCTCATCTTGTTTACTTGATAACCAGGACAGTTGCCCATTGTTTCACTTGGGTTTTTATCATGTGTTTTTATGTGCCGCGAGGCACGGTGTCTTCATGCCGACAAGAGTAAGTTAATGCTTAGCTCTTAACCAACAGCCCAGGGACTCAAAATGTCTTATTGGTGCTACAAAAAGAGGAGAAGAGCTGAATTTCCCTCAGCAATGCAATGCAAAAAAAAAAAAAAAAAACCCAAACCTAAACTCAGCCTAAAGGTTCAAGCTGCGTGGTTCCAATGGGGGAGCCCGCATCTGGTACCTCGCTCTGCCACGGACAAAGGCTAGTTGATTTTTGTGATGTGCTGCAGCCATCATTTCAGTCTGGATGGAGCACAGCGTGCAGACAATCTGGTGGTGACTGGGGAGGAGCGGCATGTGACCTAAGACGTGGCGTTTGTCTAGGGTTGGAGTAACAAAGAACCAGCCTGTGCCTGTGTACACCAGCGGGATAAATATCCTAATTTCAGCCGTGGTCCCTGTCAGTGCAGCTGTGTGAAAACCAAGCTGTCACTGGAGACAAAAAACTTTGTCTTTTGTTGTCGTGTTGTGGGAGCCGGAGCAATGACACGAGGGGGAAAATCAGCTGCCCTGTCTGGGCACCCTGCAAAAGCAGCCACGGGAGTGGGGGCACCGGTCCCTGCGCATGCAGGAGAGCAAGTGCCTTTGATCACTAAAAACTGGGGAGGTGGCAGGGGCGTGGGGTGGGGAAAGAGTCATGTTTTCTTGCATCAGCCCCTGCAGAGGCAAAGAAAAGCCTGCCATACGTTAATGGGCCACTTTCATAAATGTGGGAGTCTGGCACGCGCGGGGTGGCTCAGCCTGTCTGCGCTGATGCAGCTGTCAGCCCGTTTGTCTAGAAGATGCTTTTCTGAAAGGTATGATTATTCTAGACTGTTGAGCAAGTTCTTCTGTGTGACTGCATTTAAACAACGCCAGCAGGACGTGTGGAAGAACCCCAAACAAGAGGGGGTGACGATTTTGATATCCCCTGGGAGAGCAGGAGAGGAGGTTGTGCTGCCAATGCAGCCGGGATGCTCTTAGCCTTTCTGAAATGCTTGAGTCTGTCCTCAGCCCATGTGGTGTGCCCTCTTTGGGGAAGCTGCTGTTGGGGCAGTGAAGATGGGTGTGATGTGAGCCATGACAGTGCATGTGTCTGCACAGCCATACCTAATGCTGACCACGCTCAGGTACCCCTGAGACATCCTGGAAGATGCTTTTGGAAACCTGGCCTTGGGAAAGGCATCCTCACCTACCTGCCTCAGGGGGTGGGGAGTGCAGAGCACCCCAGGGTGGTGCTGAGGTCTGGCTCTGTGTCCCTCACAGATGGGGAGCCCCCTCCTGCAAATGAGGGGCAGGAGGAAGCTGGCAGCAGGCTCTGGGGAAATGCTTTGTTTGCTCACGTTATTAGCAAGGAGAGGGGAAGTAATGATTTATTGATGCTTCTGTGACTGTCCTGTGCTGGCCTATAAAGGAAGAAGTTATTTTTCCTGGCTGATATCTGTGGTTGTAATTGAGCTGTAAGTTGTTCCTGCAGGGCAACTCGCCTGCAGGGTGCTGAAGGTGTCCTGATTCTCCGGTATGGTGACCTGTCAGCCAGCCTAGCCCCTGATTGTCAGGGCTCTGTGCTTCCCCCACCTCTCCGTGTAGCTGGGCTGGAGGTGATGGGCTGCTTATGGAGCCCGGTGTTTCTTGGATGCAGTGTTTTATTTGATCAAACCAGAAATGTCTGATTAGAGGGGGTGGCAGCTGTGTGAGCGTGGATCAATACCTCACTAAAATATCTCCCAGTTTGCACTGTATGTTAGGCAGAAGGCGGTCTCCTATTGATGCCACTTGGCTGCAGCCTGGTAGCTGTGCCACCCCATGCTGAACAAGGAGACCCCTGAGATCACCGCGTCAGGGTGGGCGCCCATGGCTGGCACCCTCCACCAGCACCCTGTGCTATCCCTGTGCCCTCTCTGCCTTTCGGGAGACGCCGGTGTGGCTGTGCCACTGGTGAGCTGGTATTGGTGAAGGATATAGTTAACAGCTAGTGTGCTGCAGCGGCTGCTCGGGGCGCTGCCAGCCCCCACCATGCAGTTGCCAGCACGGCTCCGTAAATCCAGCTGAATTCCGGGGCTTTACTTGGTAGGTCTCCTCTGACAGCACACTGCACATTTTCATGCATTCCCTGTGTCGGTGTGAGCCTCGGCTTAGCCTGCCATGAGTGGGGTTTCATCTCTGTATCGCGGAGCGTGGGACCGGGCAGGGCTGGATCTTAGCCCTGTTAGGGCACACTTCAGGGCTTGAAGGCTCAGCTCCCTTACCTCGGTGTGGGTGATGGCCTCTGTTTTTGCAGGCCACAGAGCCATGCGTTGCCAGGGCTGCCTGCAGGCAGTGAGAAGGTGGGGGGGCTGCCTGGCGGTACTGTCTGGGGTCTCTGCTTGTTCCCTCCCAGCTGCCAGCACCCTCAGGAGAGGTGCTGGGTGCTGGCAGAAACCCCCTGCCAGTGCCACAGAGTGACTGATCTCCCTAACGTGCATGGGGAGAATCAGCAGACATGCACATTGTCATGACCTGCAGTGATCCCTTGGGTCCCAGGGAAGGGAGGTTGTAGGCGAGACGTTGCTGATCCTGGCCTACCCCTGTGCAGGCCGCGCTCCTTTTCACCACAGCGTGCTTTGCCCCTCCGTCATCCTCAAACAAAGCAGTGCCGTGCCAGTAACCCAGGCAGCGTGGGGTCCTTCTAATCCTGGAATTTATCCAGGATATGGATTTCTGGTTTTTTTAAGTTTATGACGATAGTGCAGGGGATCCCCCATGCTGGGTGTCTTACAAACCCCGAGTGCCAGGCCGGCCTGTGCTGGGTACCCTGTGCCCTCACCCGCTCAGGGGTGAGGGAGGGGCAGATGATTTACGACCAGCATCAACAGTGTCATAAAGTGCAAGTGGGAAGTTAATGCTGCTTTTTTATTCCAGGCTTTTTGATGGGGCCCTGTTAATAGAGGGTTGGGGAGTGGAAACAAAGGAAAGAGCACAGTGGCTAAAAGCCAGTTGTCACAGC
The DNA here is from genome assembly GCA_013399135.1 of Heliornis fulica. Lineage (NCBI taxonomy): Eukaryota > Metazoa > Chordata > Aves > Gruiformes > Heliornithidae > Heliornis > Heliornis fulica. The sequence goes on from VXBZ01002761.1 coordinate 2,242,136, forward strand.
GCTGCTGCATTAGTGTGGAAAGAATCGCCCTCTCCGTAACAAATGGCATCGCACAGCGAGGAGCAACTCCAGCCTGTGGGCTCCTGCGGGCTGCGGATGATGTCGACGTGCCCTCTGGAAGAGGCACAGAGCCGTTCAGTTGGATTCAGCGCTCTGTACCATCATCCTCCCTGGGAAGATTGGACTGAGAAAGGGTTGAAACCCGTGGGGGTGGAAGCCTGGCAGGATGGGGAGGGTGAGAGTAGGTGGCACAAAGGGGTGTATCCTGTGATGGCTTTTTGTGTGTCGGGGAGGGGGGGGTGTGGACAGACTAGAAGTGGGGGACCCCAGGGAGTGCACTAGGATGGGTGTTTGATGGCTGTAGTATCAGCAAAACAGTCTTGTGTTGAATTTTGGGGTGGGAGCTCATGGTCACGGGGCTGTACTGGGGCAGGGGTCCCTGGCACTCAGAGCAGCACTGTCCGGGGTCCTGCACTGGCCCACTCTCCCAGAGGAAGCATGTGGCTTGCTGTGATTTTTCTGTCCCCAGAAGTTGAGATAGGTTCTCTGAAATAACTTGGCTTTCCTTGCGAGGCTCCTTTCAGTGTGCACAGATGCACCTTGTCCCACCGCCATGCTTGGACCTGTAGTGAGAGGTGAAACGCTCCCTGGGCCATATGGGCTGCATGGAGGCCTCATCCCAAGTTAGGTGGTGGGTGTTGGGTTTGTTCCTCATCTGGTACTTCAACAAATTCTGGTGATGTTTTAACATACCAGGGTTTATTTCTGAAGTTTAACCATTTGCTGCTTTCCCTCACGCTGTTTCTTGGGAAAACAAGCCGACAAAACCCCTTCCTAAATTGTTCTTTTTCAGAGCCGAGTATTGCAGAGGGGCCTCTCAACCTTGATTGGAGGTTGTTTTCTTCCCCACAGTCTGAGGTAGCTGTTAATTCACGTTTGGTTTAGTAATTAATCAGGATATAAATAATACATAGCATGTTATCAGAAAACCGCATGCCAGTGCTATGGAAGCAGGCACTTTCAGCCCCGGCCGGGAGGACTTGCCTTCTGCTGCTCCACGGCCCCCTAAGGCCAATTAAGGTGCATCCTTGACGAGATTCCAGCAGCTCCTTGGCTGGATAAATGGTTGCTCTGATGTGGGGAGGTGGGTAAAGCAGGCAAAGATGAAGGGGGTTTTAGTGTTCAGACAGCTGCAATGAGCACTGGAGTCCAAGCTCTCCTCCTGCTTCTCCCCTATGTGCTCACGTTGAGGCTGCTGGTGGTGGGACCGGATGGATGATGCAGGTGCTGGATGGATGGTGCAGGCACCAGCTTATGGGAGACCTTTGGGTCTGATGGATCCTCAGCCAACGGTCAGAGGCATGTCCTTTACCTTCAGCCTTAGCACTGTGAAGGTCCTTTCTTCTGAGGACACATCAACCATTGATAAATAAAGCCTTGGAGAGTGTCCCAAGTGTGGAAACCTGCTTTACCTTCCCATGCCTATCACTACAGCTCCCCCAAGCTCCTGCGTAAGCCCAGGGAATGACACCTTCAGTACTCCTTGTTTCAAGGCTGGTGTTTATTTCAGCTGCAGTAACAAGTGCTAAACTGGTTGGCAGGAGGAATAAATGTTGCTATGACAGTTTGGGTGGAGATTTGGGAAAGGCATTTCAAGTTGCAAAACAAGTATAAAAACCATCAAGAAAAAAAGTGAGCAAAAAGGCAAATGCAGAGCCAGTGGGCTCAGAAGGCCTCCAGACTTTAACATAAATAATTGAGCTTGGGATATAAGCTTAAGGACATGGTGTAGAGGTGGACTAGGCAGGGTTAGGCTGTGGCTGGACTTGATGTTCTTAAAAGTCTCTTCCAACCCAAGTGATTCTATGATTCTAAGCTGGGCTTTGCAGTATGATCTTGAAAGCTCTCTGTGGCAGGCTGAGCATTTGAAGTCCTGAAGCTCTGTCCCTGCCCTTTCTTTAGGGAACATTGGACTTTGGGGCTTGGAACAGTAGCTTTCTTTTCCAGCTGTAGACCTCGAATGGGCAGACTGGATTTGAAGCACAGCTTCAAAAAAGTTTCCTCTGGAGGAAAGAGGGAAAAGCGAGATGGTGCTGAGAAGGGGTTGTGGCTCTGGGAGCTGTTTGACTTGTGTGGTGCCTGCTCTGGGGGTTTCCTGTGCCGCTCCTTCTATAAGCTCTGGTGCAGAAGAACCTCTGCTGAAGCAGTGTAGTAATGTGTGGGATGTCGTGTTCCTCAGGTGCTGGAGCAAGATGTGGTTCTCCAGTCTATTGACCGTGCCATTGAAGCTGTGCACAATGCAGCCATGAAGAATGGGGGAAAGTACAACCTGGAGCAGAGAGATGTCCTCCAGTAAGTATGGTGGGCACATGGGGTGTGGTTGGCAAGTGATGCTTGTGTGTTTTCTGTTCTTGGCCGTCAAGTTGAACGTTGTTGAGTCCCTGTGCTGCAAAGTACTGATGCAGTTGGAGCTGGTGGCCCATTCTGCTCTTTCCATCAGCTCTTTAAGCCTGCCCCTCTATCCCTCTGCATGTAAACAAGAGGAAACACTCAGTTGTTTTGTAGGCTTGGAGGAGAAATCCAGAACCTCTTTGACTCCATCTTCTCCCCTCTACCAGTCAGGAATTGTAGAGGTTGTCGGCAAGTGGCACAAGGTCCTTAATATGTTCCCAAGTAATTTCTTGTGAGGAGAACTTTGTTCTGTGACGCCTCACGCTCCGTGCTGAGGTGTGCTGGTTTCATCTCGGTCGAGCATCGATTCTAAAGTGCAGGCAATTTCTGAAGCTCGCAATGCAATATGTGATTCTCCCCTGAGGAAGAGGCATTTTTCTCCAGCGAACTGATGAATAAATCATGGGCTCTTGCAAAGCCTCTTCCTTCCTCTCCCAGAAGTGCTTCCTTAGTTGTTAATGAAACTGGAGTTGCTGTTCAGAGCAGCGTAACTCATTCTGATAGATACAGCCCAAACACAATAAATCATTTAAAAATATCATTTAAATGTTGCAGCACAGGCGCTCCCTTTCCGTAGCTTTGCTCTTCCTGATGGCATCATTCTGTTTCAGGAAACTGATCCATCATCGGAAGGAGACCGTGTCCCGCAAAGGTCACTCTCCCACCCCGCAGGGGATGGTTATGACACAGTCCTCCAGCGATCATCATCTGGATGTGGGACGGCAGCCCAACGGGGTGTGCCGGACGGGGTATGAGCGACACCACAGTCTTCCAAACACCGAGTTCGAGGAGGAAGATGAAGGTCTCTATCAGGTAACAGCAACTAGATGCCCTGTAGGCTCCTCCCTTGGTGGTATGACATCACTTTTCCTTCAAGCTGAAGTCTCAAATGAAGTGTTGTGCAGCTTACCTAGCAATATTACTGCAATGTTGTCTCTAAGAAGTCTGGAACAGACCCTCTGCTGTTTACACTTGTGATGCTTTTGGGATCCTTGAGGTTCCATGGGTTTGTGGAGACATGAGAGATCTGCTCTAGATTGCGAGACTCTTTTGGCACCTCCAAGAATTGCAGGTTTCCCTAGAGAATACTTAATAAAACGTTTTGATGTGAGCAGCAGAACTCCCTCCAAGTGCTCAGCACTGGTTTGTGTTTCCCCCTTGTTAAATCTGCACAAGGTCTTTGGTCCTTCAACACTTTATCTACTGTGGTCACCTGTGGTATGTCAGAACATACAAAACCCAAAATCCTGCTTTGTTCCTCATCATAATGAATTAGAGGTGGATTTCAGGCAATACAATTCAGAGGAGGTTTTATCTCTGTGCCACGTGGTTCTGATGTCACTGTATGGCACCAGTGAGGTTTCAGAGCAGCAGCCCAGGAGGGATGCAGCCATGGGGGTATACCTACACACTGTGTAGGTATAGCTGGGTGTGAGGGCTGAAGGCACCAAGCAAAGATGACCATGGAGGTGGGCGGGTTTGTTTTTCTCCTACAGATAAACAAGTGCACTATAGTTTTTCTTCATCTCTCTGGGCTAAGTGTCAGTGTTTATAAGGTGCTGATACGCTGTCACTCCCAGCAGATGAGGCTTGTTTTACACTTGAGGAGTTATGAGTCTGCAGAGATGAAAGGTAGCTCTGGCCCCATTTATCTCCTTGGTATTAGTTTTCTTTTCTGAGTGCCAAACAGTCTGTGTTCTCAAGGCTGTGCATTACAGGCTCAGAGGACAGAGCACCTTCCAACCCGTTCCACATGCCCGTTCCCTGTCTGTCTTCATCTGGTCTGTGGTTTGGTTGCTTGCCAAAAAGGAGCAAGGCAGATTCCGTAGCTGAAAAAGAACAGTTTCTGTCTGGGTGGCACTGGGGGTGCAGTCGAGGGGTTTCCAGCTTTGCCATTTGCTGAAAGGGCTCCTTGAGATTTTAACAGCTTAATCAGTGGAATTCCTGTGTGCTTTGAAAATGTGAAATGGAGGAAGCAGCATTACTTTCTTCCACTGGTTGTACAGCTGCCTAAGAGACCTGCTGAAATCTCAGCTGTCTTGCCAGCTCTGGGGAAGAGGAGTCTTGGGATGTGCTTGTCACTGTTTGGGGTTTTCAGGTGTAGTCTGTATGAAGCACGAATTTCCTGTGGGTGGGTTTTGCTCCCAGGGCTGAACTGGCCGAAGTACTCTGTGATGACACCGGTGCTGAGCCTCTCTCCAGCTCCTCTCTAGTTAGCAGGAGGTGTGAAGCTGGGGCAGGTACGTCCCAGCTGCCAAGCAGGGAGGTTGGGCTCTCAGAGGCGCTCATCGCCTTTGCCGCAGACCTGCGTGTCTGGCTTGGCACAGTTTGCCTAGAGGAGGTGTTGGGATTGTTGGTTTGTTTTTTCTGTTGGGTTGGTTGGTTGGTTTGTTTAAAGGTTCCTGCTACACCAACATCATACCCAGGAGTTAGAGTTGAAGGAGTGGTGGTGGTCTCTGCCTGCCCGGCTGGGAAGGGGATGGGAGTGTTGTGGTTGAGCCAGCTCTTGTCTCAAGCAGTGCTAGGAGCAGAGCTCTGCTAGCAGTCACTGCAAAATGGGACAGGAGAGAGAGCACGCAGCAAAACCTGTGGTACCCGGGAGTTCACAGCCCCCTGGTAGAAAGTGGGGGAAAGGGAGGCCTTCGACTCACGGATAAGCTCTTCTCTGGACCCTTGATGAGGCCCCTCCTCTTCTCCCCTCTGGACAGGAGTGATCTGAGATGCAAGGACTCCTGCGTGGTTGCCTCCATAGCAACTGGACAGAGGATGTTTCCTCCCATTCCCTTGGGCATTTTGATGTTGTACATCCTCCTCTTGGCCCCACGCAGCATCTGGGGTGTGGGGTGGAGGGAGGGGATGGCCATCAGTTGTGCCTCATGAGTCCTGCCTGTGCGGCAGCTCACAGCTCAGGCATCAGCGTGGGGGAATTCATGTAGGGCTTCACGTCTGCATGAGGCTGGCAGGGCTCTGAGCTAAGATTAGCTGTACATCTATTAATTTAAACTCTGCTTTGTAAGAGCTGTGTGAAACTTGCATGGTAAATTTGGAAGGGCTAACGAAGCCATGGAAATAGTGCAGAATGACCCAGCCCTCCCTGTCTCCAAATAATGTCACGCTGCTGCTCTGAGCCTGCCTGGCTGCTAAATCCCACGGATCTGTACTCGCGGCCGTGCCGTGCCAGGCAGCTCCGACTCGTGCCGCTAGCTCTGCTCTGGGAGAGGGCTCTGCTTTGAGCACAGCTGAGCTCTCCAGATTTGGGACCAGCCTTCCAACCATGCGATGCAGAGACCCCTCCTGATCTGTTTGGCCTCTCTCAGCTGTGCATTCTCTTTTTGGACCGGCGTGGATCATTTTTGAAGCTATATGCAAGTATCATATGGCGTTTTACTCAGAGAACAATGTGGGATGGATTGACAAGGGCAGAAGAGCTCAGGCTGGGAGTCTGCAGCAGTATCTCATAATAATCCACCAGCCAGAGGCACTTGTAAAGAAGCAGCTTGTTATGTGACACAGTGAAAGTCTGGGTATATTAGGCATTGGATGGAAGAAGGGGACCAAGAGATCCTTTTTTAAAAGTCCTGGCAAGCTGTGCAAACTGCTGTGTCCTCACTTGTGGACATCAAGTCTTGAAAACACAAGGTGGCTTCTGAAGGTGCCTTATTTTGAGGAATGTATTTGCTCCCATTCCAGAGGAGGTTTCTGCCCTTCCTGGGTCCAGAGGATGGGAAAGTCCATTTTTCATTTTCCTCATTTGAAACAGAGACCTTTCAGCAGCACCTCTTGGTTTTTCAGTGCAGAGCCTGGCACTGGTCTGCACAGCGTTACAGGGCTGTTCAGCACTGACAGGCCACAGGAAAGCTTCTCTTCCAGGGTTAAACAAGCCTGGAAAATTGGCATGGTGTGATGGCCTGAGTGTTCAGCTGGCAGTAATCTGGGCTACCTGAGATAACAGAATCACAGAATGGCTAGGTTGGAAAAGACCATTAAGATCATAGAGTCCAACCATCCCTGTCCTCTCCTAAACCATATCCCTGAGCACCTCATCTCCCCGTCTGTTAAATACACCCAGGGACAGTGACTCCACCACCTCCCCAGTCAGCCTATTCCACATCCCAACAGCTCTTTTGGTGAAGAATTTCTTCCTGACATCTAATCTGAACCTGCCCTGGTGCAGCTTGAGGCCATTCCCCTTGTCCTGTCACCTGTCACTTGTCTGAAGAGACCATGGCCCACCTCTCAACAAACTCCTTTCAGATCAAAATAGGCAGTGATAAGGTCTCCCCTCAGCCTCCTCTTCTCCAGGCTAAATCCCTCCCAGCTCCCACAGCCACTCCTCAGAAGGTTTGTTCTCCAGACCTTTCCCCAGCCTGGTTGCCCTGAGATGTCCAGGCTTCCCCTTCCCCGCAGGAGGTGATTGCAATATCCCATGGAAACAGTGGTGTGTTTCAGACTCCTTGGAGTCTCCTGGCCCTGAGCTGCTGGGCAATGAGGGCTAGAGTATTGGTGCATTGTGCTCTCACCCAGCTTGGCCACCGTGTTCAGTGGCATTAACCCTGAGGTCACACCACACTGGTGTAATTCTGGGTGAAAGTGATGTCAGTCATCATGATGTCTGGCTCTGACAGGAAAAGATGAGTGCAGGAACCTGGGTCTGTAGCTCATATGTCACTGGCTCCACATTCCTAGTGGAGGAGACCTACGGGAGAGGTCTCAGATGTTGAGAGTTAACACAACTCCCTGTCAAAAGCTTTTCCCAGCGGGTCTTGATGTAGGTAGCAGGATTGCACAGAGGGTCTGGCCCTGTATTCTCCCTCCTGTGTGAGCAGAAATAGCTCTGGAAGCATGGAAAAGGCATTTACATGTCTCCAGTCCTTGGCTTTGTCTTTCTGCAAGGGTCTGTGTAGCTGATGTAATGGATCTCTCCAGAAGAGTGTCTAAACACGCGCTCTGTTTGCAGCCTTTGTGGAGCTATTGAGCGGATGTGGAGTCACGGCGAGTGTGTGGGATTGCCTTTGGAATAAAGGAGGGGTAAACGCTTGACAGGTCTACACGCCGCGTGTGCTGTGTGCCGCTGAACACAGCAATTAAACACGGGCTGCTTTGCCTGTCACAGGGAGGGGATGAAGCAGGCTTGAGTCCTGCTTTGTTCTTCTAGGAAGCTGCCTATTAATATCTGTCCTCCTGAGAGAACTTCCCCGAGTGATGAGAGAGATGTAAGGACAAATCGACGCGCACGTGAGGAAGATTTCATAACAGAGGATGTCTTCATTGTCAACCTCCTTTGATTGCTCTGAAATCTTTCCTTCTAGATCCCGCCACAGCCTCGGCGTGCTGCTCCTGTCACCCCCCCTCCGCCAGAGAAACGCAAGAACGCACAGATTGCTGCTTCTGTTAAAAGTAAGGGACAAACCTCTCTCTAGGTCTCAGGCAGAAAACAACTGGGTTGTGTAAGTCGTGGTACCTGGATGCTTTTACTTTGTGTGTAGAAGGACATCCATATGTATCTCCTAAATTCCTATAGGTTTTGATGTTAACGATCGTGACCTAGTGGCCAGTGCTTCTTCAGGTCCCCTCTGATCCAGGAGGGTTGACTGGGCAGCCTGGTGGCTGTGGATGGATGCCGGGTGCAGCATCCTTCTGGTCCTCCAGTGCCTGTGTGCCTGGGAACCATGGTGGTCACCTGGGAAACATGGTGGTCACCTGGGAGTAAACTCTGCCTGCTCGTGTGGCTAATCTGGTCAGCATGTAACCTCTGTGGTGTGAGGTCCTTGTGGGTGTCTTGCTCCCACAAACACCACAGCAGTGTCCCAGCAAGACAGAGGGTTTTCCCTGGCAGCACAGTGTGGTAGCTCACAAGGGGGAGCTCACTGGTAGCACTTGTAGGACAAGCTTTTGGCTCCCAGTCTGTCAGGTGCTTTCTTTGTACAGTGCTCGGATGAGATTGTCACAAAATCAGTGGCTGGTGGCCATAGGGAGCAGAAATAACTCCAGGCTCACAGCTGAGTTGTATATGCCACCCACAGGCAGGGGAGCCGTTGCTCATGAGTACTTCAAAGCAGAACCATGGGGCTGAGGCAGGAGCTTCTCCATCTTCAGCACAGTTGGGCTGGCAGTGGCCATCTTGCTGAGTGGCTGTCAGCTTGCCCCGGTGCTCTCCTGTGCAGTGACAGCCTCACTGTTAAGTGACACACCCCGTCTTGAGCCCGCTCGTGTCCGTCTTGAGCCCGCTCGTGTCCCCTGGTGAGGAGAGGGACAGAGCTGATGACTTGCAGGTAGTTAATTGAAACCCGGGGCTGGCATAATCTTACCTAAGGGTACATAATGCTATTGAGCCATTTTTCACTGCGGTGGTGGGAACTTGCAAAGGTCCATTCCCTTCAGCTCCTTATCTTGATTTAATGAAGCATGGTGGGAGCTATGGTTTTGTGAGTACTGCTTTGTGTGGAGGAGGAAGAGGAGGAAGAGAGGGATGCTGAACCCATGTGGGAGGGAAGAGCCCTATTTTTCTGCCTAGCTTCTGCTTGCCTTGGGATGGAGCAGGAGGGGTTAGAGTTGCAGAAAATCTGTCCCACTGGTCCTTGCTTTAGTGTAGGGCATACTGCCTTCCCTGAGAGCTGGGGTGTGCTTCTCTTCCAGCACCAACACCAGCCACTCTCATGAACCTCTAGATGAAGGGAGCCCAGTGTTTGCCCAAGTAACTGTTTTTGTGCCATTCTGCTATGTGTCTTCCCCCTAGAAACAAATGGGTAAGGTCTACAAAAATACCTGTTGGACCAGCTTAATGGAGAGAAGAATCTTGACATCTCTTGCATGTAGTGGATTTTTTTCCTTGGAAGGTGGAGCAGCTGGCACTGCTAGAGGTAGTCACGGCTAGAGGCAGGGGGAGAAATACAGTAGGGCAGGTAATGTGGAGGCTTGTGAAAGCAGCGGGTGCTGGCAGGGATGTGGAGCATGTGATCTAAGGGTGGAGAGCACTGAAAGGGAAAGACTAGAGGTGTTGTCAGCCAAATGTTGCCTTCACTGTTGGTGTTGACTGTGGGGTGCAGTTCGTGGACGTTCGTGCAAGCGGGAGGTGCAGGCTGGCATGTGAAGTCTTGTGTCTTGCAGGTCTTGGGCATCATCATTCAGAAGTGAGGGCTTGGATCCTGAATGCAGAAAAAGGCCCTTGCTAAGCTGGGGGAAAAGACTTTTCTGTCCCTTCCCCTGCGTAAAACACTGAGCTCTTTGAAGGGTATTCATCTCAATAGAGCAGTTTTTCCCCTTTCTAAAGAGGTGATTGTACGGGAATGCTCCAGAGAGAACTGGTACAATTTTGCTTTGAGATAAGTGAGGCAGGAAGAGGAGTTAAACTGCTCTGGTCGCATGCACAATGAGCCTTTTAATGGACTGCGCTGTAGCAATTTGTTGGGTTTTTTCTTCTTTCCTTTGATGCTGTTGCTAAGGCATTTTTAATTGTTCCCTTTCAGACTCTATTGAAATTATCCCTGGGTCAGCTTCTAGTGCCTCCTCTATAAGCACGACATCCCTGGATACCTTGTACACGGCTTCTTCTGTGTCAGAGACCGCCCTCCCAACAGCCACCTCCAGCCCTGCCAACACCCCACCTCCTGTCCCAAGCCGGAGCGTCCACACCACAATAACACGGAATTTGGACACCGGCTCTGTGGCCCACTCCCGCTACGGGACTTCCCCAAAGGATGGGGCCAGCAAATCTCCTCAGAGCAAGAGGGCTGCCCCAGCACCACCGGCTGAAGCGGGGACTCAGAGGTCCCACACTGTGGATGGGGAGAAGACTTCTCAGGTGAAGAAAGCTGCCCCGGCCCCCCCTGGCAGCTTGGATGCCTTCAACTCCCTCTGCTTGGAGGATAAGAAGGTGGCTGCGGTGGAGCCAGTGACGGCAGAACCCAGCAGCCTGGTGGCGTCCGTGCCCAAGACAATAGGTGCCGAACTGATCGAGCTGGTGCGCAGGAACACCCACCTCAGCTATGAGCTGTCCCGCGTGGCCATCGGCGTGGTCATCGGCCACATCCAGACCTCTGTCCCTGCAACCAGCGGCATCATGGAGCAGATTCTCATCTCCGTGGTGGAGAGTAAGGTAGCTTGTGAGGGGTTGGGCTGAGGGCTACTGCGAACCACCTCTTAGCAGTTGGTCTTACGAGCTGATGACTGCTCGCGATGTTTGGGATGAGACGTGCAGTGAGATCCCATAGGAAAGGTGCTGGATGGGGTAAATGCCAAGGGAACCAGAGGTTTAAACCAGGTCTGAGTACTGGTAGTGGGGAAGTGGAGAACCAGGTTAGTGTGCTTCCCACATGAGCTGCACACATATGGCATAACCTTGAGCTTGGAGGTGAAGACAAGTTGAGGGGGCCCTTGGTGCCGGGAAGCAGTGGTAGGCTGTGGTGGAAGGTTGGGTGTCTCAGATGAGGCTGTGGTTTGGGGAATGGGTGATGAGATGGACAGCAGTGAGTTAAACCATATGAGCTCATCAGGTGGGAGGTGACAACCTTCCAGATGCCAGGGACAGTGCTGGTGACAAAGTGGTGCTGGGAATGGAAGTGCACTGAGAAAGCTCTGACAGGAATTGTTGACCACTGTTTGTAAAGGTGTAATGAGAACCATCATGGCAGCATAGAATTGGAGAAAGGAATGAGTGGTGACCTTTTTAAAGACGCATTTTCTGTTACGAATGTAACAAATAGAAGCTGAGGAAAATTGAACCTTCACAGTAAGTGCTCATTGATGGCACCTCTGATAAAATAGTGTGTTGTATAGAATTGTTTTCCTCTATGGTGCTGCATTTCCTTTGTGTAGATTCAGCATGCCTATGCAAACTATAAATCTGCACGGATTCTTGTCCCTTTTGGTGATGGAGCCCCAAAACTTCTATATGTCTGGCCTTGTCTTTCATCAGAGTGATGAAAACTAGATTTCCATAGATGTGAACCTCTGTTACTCCATAACATACATTATACTCAGCTCTGCTTTCTAAGAAACCACAGGATAGTCATGTTTCAGCCTTTGCAGGAAGAATGTTGTCTTGAGCTTGTTCTAAATTAACCAAAATGATCGTATGTTCCTCTGTCCTCTGATGCAGACTTGCAAGGAAGGAAATAAAAGGCTGCTGCTTGAAGCAGTCATTGAAATGGTGAATATCACCTGGGCAGCCTCCGCTTGAGTTGGAGGGATAATAAATTTCATCTCCCACTTGCTAAATACAGCCCCGAGGAGTACATTTCACATAAACATCTGAGATTGGAGTTCCACTGCTGATGGCAAGATTATAATGAACTGTTCAGAGGCATTTGAATATGGGAAACTAATGGCATTCAAATTTTTGATCAAATTGTAATCTGGTTAACTGTCTGCGCTGAACAGAGGGTCCTATAAGCACTCATCCCATCTCTATGGTTTGTGGCCATAGCCCAACACTTAATTGCTTCCTACTTCACTAACAATACCATGTCAATGTGCAGTCTAGATTCAGCAAAAAAAATTTAGCTGTTTCAAGCAAATGTTCTGGCTCTGGCTCACACACCGAGTTCAGTTTTCTGTTATTTGGACCTTGGACAAGATTTGAATATTATTTTTATCTTTAATTCCTGTTCTCGGAATACAGCAAGCTAGAAGTCATTTAATGCCAGGTTTCTGAAGAGGGGATTTGCAAACCTCAGTTTCATGGCTGTTGCTGCAGACCAGCCTGAAAAAGGTGGGAGGAAATTCTGATGCTGCTGAAGGGACAAGTAATGGGTCTACTTGTACATCTGTGGGATTTGAAAATGCCTGGTACTGTGTGGAGACACTGCAGAAGGTCCTGTCCCATCTTGTAATGGCTCATTACTGACCTTGAGCTGTATTCACCTGAGCACAGTGGGCTTGCACAGTGCTCAGGTGAAAGCAGTCTGGTAGCAGTGTGTGTTTCTCTGGACTCTCCCACGCCCAAGAGGTAGCTCTGCTGAATCGTAGTGCCCAGCGCAGACGCAGTTGTTCAGCTGGTGCAGCAGGCCACTGCTAGCAGTGGCAGTCACTGGGGTGGTGGGGTGGCTGTAGTGCCATCGCTTCACTTGTGTAGTTTAATGGTACAAATTATTACTGCTGACGTTGTGGTGTTCATCATACCAAATCATTTCACGATCTCAGGGGTTTCTGTGTAGAATTGTTGCTGAGTAGTCAGTTCTAAGTCAAGGACTTTTTTTTTTTTCCTTTAATTTGTAACTTCTGAAATCCCTCTACACCCCAACCCATGCAAATATGTGGTCAGTTCATCTTTTGCATGTTTTTCAAGGTTTTCCTTCCACCACCTACAACAAGGCAAGAGATCAGCTTTGATTTAAAGCTTTGCTCTGCTCATAGTAGTTATCATACCTGCTTCAACCTTTTTTATCACATTCTTTAATTATTTATATCCTTTGTATTCCTATTCCAGCCTTAATTTGAAGTCAGATCACTGGTTTACTAAATCAATTCCAGAATCTATTACTGTGCCTCTATCCCCTGTGCCTTCTGAAGGGTTGAATTGTGGTGGCACTTCTCTCTTATTTACCTTGCCGCTCTCCAGCGTGGAGTCTGCCCAGGCAGGTATTCTCAAGAGAACAAAAGACCCTTCTGATGGGACAGTATCATGCTCCTGCTTTTAGAGAGGTAACCTAAGGCTGCGCTGGGGGAACAGCAAAGATGAGGGGACTGGGGAGCTCACACCTTAGGAAAGGTGCCTCTGGGGTAACATGCTACTTGGGGAAGCCTGATCTGCAGGAGGAAACGTGTTGAGTTGGCTTCCCTATGTCAGAATCCATCCTGGCCTTGGAAACAGCCCTCTTCTTGTTTTTCAAGTGGTTCCTGATGGTGACTGGGCAAGATGCACAAAGGGAAATGAAACCCCTTTCCAGAGGTGTTGCTGCAGCGGCCATGTAAACTGGAGCTGGCTTTCATGGACACTCCTTTGAAATTTGGAGGGAACTAAAGAAAATATAGATGACACCTCGTTTTTAAGCATCTAAAGAATCACTTGGATTAGTGTGTGCTGATGATTTGTGAATACCTTCAGCTCTGCTGAATTATCTCCCACCTGAGAGGAGGAGGTAGCACCATAGACATCCTGTCTAGGAAGGTCGATTTGAGGATTTATTAAACTGAGTGTGAGGCAAGCAAAATTGCCTTGTACACAAGCTGGCTACTTCTAGAGAGGGAACACTTAGAAATCACTTACCTGCTTTTTATTAAATTAGCATTGCTGTGTTGCACTTGTGACTCAGCCCCATCTCTGGCTGCCTTAGATTTGAGCTTGAAAACTGCTGTGTAATGTGTAATAATACAGAGGTGTGTAATGTGTCTTGGCCTTATCAGCCCAGGCTGCTGGGGGGCTCAAACTGTTCTTGATAGTGTTGGGGGTGGAGGAACAAGTGAGGAAGTTGGTGTAGGAGGTGATGTATTTTGGAGGGGGTTTCCCTTGTAGTGCTGGGCTGTGACCTGCCCCCAGCTGCCCATCTCTAGAGCCTGTTGTCCCCAATGAGCCCTGACAAACCTCATGGCTAAGGTGACCACGGTCCCTCTGTTTCCCCTGGAGCTGCAGGGGCTGCCTCTTGCGTGCAGCTCCCCTTCATTCACCGACTCGTTCTGTCTTGAAGAATTGCTTTCGAAAAGACACAAATACTGCTCTGGGGCTCAGCTTTTCTGTGTGGAAGCTTTGTCCCTCTGCTCATCTGGGATAATGGGAAGGTCATCAGGGTGACGCTTTCAAGGCTGGCTCCTTTGACTGTGCCTACGTAGGGCTCCTCCTTACTGATAACGCTGCAATAAAAGAGAACCCCGAGGGTGGGAGGAATGCATTAGTGCTTAGGCAAGTCCTTTGCTCACTAATTGCTAGAGGAGCCTTTCTGAAGGTTTTTGACAGAGTCTTCACAGACTGTGCAGCCATCTCAGTCCAGCTGTGGATATACTGCACTCATCCAGAGGGAGCAACCGCCGAGCCACCGCACATCAGGCTGCACAGGATACCCAAAAAGTGAGGGTTGTGGAGACCTTACTGAAGCATAGCTAACTGGTGGCTGAAAGCCAACTGCTCCCCTCTCCCTGTGACACCCTGCAGGTCTGTGTGCAGTGGTCAGTGCCTCCCTGCAGAGCCAGCCTGCTCTGTGATGGGACCCTGTCCCTGGCCAGGAGCAGACCTGCTGCTGTTGGAAGGGTGTGTGTGAAGGGCCTGCCCTGGGCTCCACTCAAGTCAGGCTTCTCTCTTGCACAGTGTATCATCTGGTGTAGTGGCTGCTGAGCAGCGTGGCTGTCTGCATGTGTTGGGAGCTGTGGTGACTGCCTGGTTTTTATAGGTGCTGGTGTGGTGGGAACAGTTTGCTTCCCAGAGGAGGGGGGATCCCCAAAGCAGTCCCTCTGAAATGTGTCTGGAAACCTGCTGTGTGGCTTGCCCAAGGCAGGGATGTGCTGATCAGGAAGGAAACCGCTGGGATGTGTGTGTACCCATGGCACTGTTTGTTGGTGGGGTGGTGAGGAAGGAGGGATGGGATGGGATGAGGAAGATCTTGGCAGGATGGCAGCTGGGCTCACCTGGCAGACATGGCCATCTCCAAGCAGTGTGGGTGCACTGAGGTCCCCAAAATGGTTCTGTTCTGCAAAGGAGGAACAAAATCCCTCCAGCAGTTTGTTCTGTCGGGCTGGGCAGAGGGAACTATTCGAAGCAGCAAGATAATGCAAAGTGGCATTGTTAGAAATACTGAAACCTGCTTCTGGGCTCTCCAGATTCCTGGAAATGACCATATGAGGAGTCTGCAGACTGTAGTAGCTGTCAAGATGTTTAATAAGATGTTTAATAGGTAGAGACCTGACCCCAGTGATGGGAGGGCTGAGAATGGTGCTGAGAGTGCATTGAGATGGTGTGTGGTATAGTTACACGGATCGGATTGAAGAGCTTGTTAATGGATTGACCTCATCCAAGTCCATTAGGAGCTTGATGCTTGGTGGAGTCCTAAGGGCTGTGGATGAAGGATTGGAGGAAGCAGATTAATGGTAAGAGGCTGAATAGTGATCATTAAAGCGAGTAGTCATTAAAATGCTCATCCACAAAGACACCGCAGCAGTGGGCTGAGGTAGGACCAGCCCTGCCATGCTCTGGCAAGGAGGAGGTGAATAAGGGACACACATGGACAACCCTCTCCCAAACAGTGGGGATGTGTGAGGTGACACTGCAGTGTTGTAGGTCCTCCTAAAGAGAGATGACAAGACCAAGCGAGTCGCTTAACTAACGTATTGTCCTTCTGAGGTAACTCCCCATTCAGTGGGAGATGCTGTCGTGTTTGTGCTCAGCCTGTCCTCTCTCTCAGCTGGTTACCTGGTCTTCTCCTAAGCCACCCACAGCTTCCCAAAATGTTAAGAGCATACAGAGGCTCATGTTAAACCAGCATGTTCCTTCCTTTGTTACATGCCTGACAATTATGTAATGAACAGCAACAGCAAGAATACTTTTCAGTGTATAATTGAAGCAGTAAATTGAAGTCCTAATTAGTTCACACCCCAAACACCCTGAAGCAAATTACTGACAATTCTGTCTCTCATAAAGGAGGCGAGATGCTAGGGGTGAACCTGGAGCGGTTTCCCCAGGAAGGGCTGGAAGGTGCACAGGAAGGTCCTGCACGTGGCAGTCCCTGTGGCTGTGTGTGCGTCAGCAGACACAAAGCTTGGGCTCGTGTCTCCATCCAACACCCTGCTGCTGCTTGCAATGAGAAGCCTGCTTACAGGCTTGCTGCCCCTGGCTGCTGTGCCAGCACAGGGAGAGGTCTTCTCTGAGTTTCCAGGAGAAGACACTGTGCAGGAACAGGGTGTCCTGGCTGGCGGCGGTAAAGGCCTTTTTGTGCTGAATGATGTGGCTTGTTGCTGTGTGCTACAAGACAGCTTCATCCAGAAATTGTTAAGGGTTGGGTTTTCCCTGTTGTGTGAGTTTCTTGGCTCAGTTCTCTTCCACCTCACTGATCTCCTGCTGCTTGTTGTCAATGCTGCCAAACCCTTGTGTGTATAATTTAAGTTCTTCTGCAAATTAGTCCCAACCTCTCTTAATGGTGCCTGGGCTCATCACCTGCAATGAGCCCGGTTCCATGTCCCTCTTCTTGCCCTGCTTTCAGGGAACCAGGTCGTTCATGTGAGATACTTGATTCCAGGAGGCTTCTCCTCAGTTGCAGACTGCAGCAGTTGTTGGGGCAGGTTAACTGCTCCTGCTGCCTCAAAAGAGAAGTGTAGGAGAGACAACTGAAGAGCGAAGCCTTCATGGCAAGGAGCATGCATGAGGTTGGAGTGGGTGGTGATGCAGTTGACAGCAGTTTGAGAAAGAATTACATGCAGTAAGACCTGGTGAGTTGGTGTGTATTGTAGCTACAAGCTCCAGAGTTGGGGTGAGCTGTGGTTGATCTTTCCTCTTTGGAAGAGGGCAGAACCAAAGCAGTCCAAGATGAAGCAGTGGCAGTGCCAAGCCGTTGGCATGTAGTGACCCAGGCGCTTGCTTCTGGGTCAGGGATTAAAGGAATATCTGTCTCAGGCTGGAGAGAGCAGCAGTGAAGGGAGCTTCTCCATCCCAGAGGCAGGCATGCAGCGTGGCAGTTTGGTATCCAGGACACACCTTTTACTGGGGATGAGCCTGGAGCTGTGCTTGGCTGCTGCTGGCAGTGATCCTGGCCTGTGCCGAGCTTGGTTTGACTTCCACCGTTCTCAGGATGATTTTCAGAGAATAGAATGTCTCCCCTGAAGGGCTTCTAACACCTGTCTGATGGTGGGGGAACAGCAGAGTACCTTTGGGCTCGCTGGGGCTGGGTCACCCCACGCTCTTGGTGCACGCCGGAGTGCTTTTGTGGAAGAAGGAGCTGCCCTCTGGGAAGGGAGGGTGAGGGTTTAGCTGGCACTAAGCGTGGCACTTAGGCTGTTCCTTTAAGTGCTATGAAATGTGCAGAGGGCTGTGGTCATCTGAGTTGGCTTCTTGCCTTGGTGTCCTTGAAGGAAATGAGCATTCCCCTTCTGCAGCGTTCACCCTCCCCAGGGCAGGCAGGCAGCCGGTGGCTTGTACAGACCCTTTGCATTAAACTAGAGGGTGAAGCGAGAAGTTTGTCATGTGGTGTGGTGTGTGCTAAGAGGCTACAATTATGTGATTTAGGAGGGACTTGCGTACAAATTCCCATGACTTTGAGAACATTGGTTCGCCTGGATCAGACTTAGGTTACTCAGAGCAGTAAGAAGGGTGTAGCTGTGTTTGAGTGAGGTTTCCTGGGTTCTTCAACATCCTCCAGAGACAACCAATGCTCCAGCAGGATGGTGGCAGCTTGGACTTAAAGACTTTCTGACCACATACCAGTTCTGGCACCCATTTCGATTCGTTCCCTGCATTAACTGTGCGAGGAGAGGAGGTGGGTAGAGGCCCCAAAAGTATGTGAGCTGAAATAACACACGTCTTAAACTTGCTGTCTTTTTGCTGCCAGCTCTTGACTGAATGAGGTCAGCTGCCAGTCCCGAGACAAAGATTAGAGGAAACAGGCACCCAGACAACAGCTAGCCGTCAGGACCCCTCTAACTGGAGGTTTTGCTATCGTGCAGAATCTGAGTGCGGGGCTGCCCTCGGGACAGATCTGCCACGACGAGCAGCGGCTGGAGGTGATCTTTGCAGATCTGGCCAGGCACAAGGATGATGCTCAGCAGCGCAGCTGGGCACTCTATGAGGATGAGAATGTCATCTGCTGCTACCTGGAGGAGCTGCTTCGCATCCTGGTAAGTTACTCTATACACAGAGCAGACAGTCCCAGCAAAGTTGGTCTTTTTTTGTGGTTTGTTGGGGTTTTTTTCTGACCTATGCTCCTGTGCTGCCATCATCACATCTGCTGTTGGAGGGCACAGGTTTCTTGTGCATCCCTTTCCGCTGATGTGAAGCCCTGCCCTTCAGTGTGGGCTCTGCCGTGCACCGGAGCTGCCCTCTGCTCCACCGTACAGAGCCGCTCTGAGCTGAGTTACAGAACTGTTCTTCACCACGTGGCATTTACCTGTCACAGGTGACCCCTCAGCTCCACAACTAAACCCCTGTCCTGCAGCAAACTAAGGAGCTTGCTGGGAGTGTTGTTTCACTCTTAGGCCCATATAAAACATCTTCCCCTTACAAAATACTCCATAGCCAGAAAGAATGTGCAGGGTGAGCTCAGCCCACTACGTGTGAAGAAAACTCTTTGGTTGACTTGAAAATAAGCTTCAAAGCAATTTTTGTAAGCCCTGTAATGTGCAGAGAGGGACATTGCCGTCGTGAGCAGCAGTGGGAAGTGCTGTCCCAGTGCTGTCACTAGCACATACAATCCCATACACACCATGGTACAGGAGCTGCTGCTCAGCACAGTGACATGGTCTGTGTTAGAGGTGCTGGTGTGGGGTTTGCTCTGGCACCATGTCATACTGCACTCCAGCTCTGATGCAGGCAGAACAGGTAACATTTTGTGTAATAAATGCCAGTGTCTTTGTCACCCAGCCTATGGCCTGGCAGGTAAGGCAGAGGGGGATTTTGTGCAACCATTTCCTCGTAATTCAGGGGTGGGAGGAAATGGACAATACTTCCCAGGGTGGGAATAACACTGGAGCTGCCATTGCAGTTGTATGATGCACTCATCAAGCTGTTGCTTGGGTCATGGGTTTTTTAGATGTTTTCAGCCCAAGACATGCTGTATGGCAGAGACATTTCTTACTTTGTTGTGAAATCTGCAGGGTAGCAATTCACGGGCATCTTTGTGCTCTGCCTTCAGTTTCTTTGTGAGATGGTTGTGCTGGGGCTATAGAGATGTGAAAGCAGCTTTCCTCCCTTGAGGTCCCTGCTGCAGGCACCTGGCTGACCTGTTCATTCCTCTTTCCAGACAGATGCAGACCCAGAAGTTTGCAAGAAAATGTGCAAGAAAAATGAATTTGAATCTGTCCTGTCCCTTGTGGCATATTATCAGATGGTAAGGCAGCGGGATACATCGCATCTCTCTTCTTTCTGAGGCTTCCATGAAGGTGTAAAAGAGCAGAATTGCTATGATGAATATATGTAAGATGTTCCCACTGGATAGGGCAGTTCTGAGAGCTGGATGGAGTTGTAGCTCATCCCTTTCACATGCTGGCTAATGTGGATGCTGTGCATCCAAGCTGCATGGAAGCACAGAGGATGCTGTAGTCTTCGAAGCGGTAGCTAGCACTGTGAAGGGTAAAGCTCACTGCTTTTATTAGCTCCACTGAGGGACAGAATCTGGACAGAATGTCTAGAGGAAGGATTTCCGAGCATGCCTTGGGAAGGCTGACAGGCTGTGGCTGCTCCTCCTTTAATTGATGCACTCCGGTGCATTAGTAAATAGCTTTGCTTAGGAAAGTAGGTTGTGAGTGGAAGCCCCGGGAGCGAGGAAGGAAATCAGTATTCAGAGGAAGAAGTGGAAGTTTTGCCTTTAATGCCTGCACAGTGTTGCTTTGCCCCTCTCCTTCCTGGAACTAGCTGGTTTAGGACTCTGCAGGGGTTGGGAACTTGTCCCCATCTTCTCTGTAAGTCCCCAGCTACAGCACATCATGCCTTGTGTCATTTAGCTTTCACCTGGCACTTGTGTGTCTGAACCCAGAGTTCAGCATCAGGTGCTGTCGCACATCTGAGAGCAGTGGGACAGCTCTGATAAGCCTGACGCCTTTCTCTGCCTGGTGTTTCAAGGAAGCCTGGCCAGATGGAGAGCTGTTGGGTCTCCTGTCCTGGCTGGTTGTGCCCAGTGGCAGGGCTTGACATACTCCTCCCTGAACCCTGGCTCCTTGAACCCTGGCTTTGTTGGCCAAGGCTGGAGCATGAAGGTTACCTTGTCACCAGAGCTCCTGTGTGGGAGCTGCAGGTTGAGCATTGCCTTTGCTGGAATCCCTGCATGACCCAGAACTTTCTGGTTATCCCTTCTGCTCCCAGCACAACCCTGACAGCTTCATGGTGGAAGAGCTGCTTCCATCCTGAACCATCCCCTGCTGAAGAGAGATCACAAAAACTGCATTGTCAGGAAACATCTTTCGGAGCAGCATTTGCAAAACTCCTGTGTGCTTGGAGAATCCTGGCTGCCAGCAAATCCAATAGCAGTTTGCTTGGATGGGGGAGAGTTGTTGATAGTGTCATTAAGTGGAGCATTTCAGATCTGAGGTCTGGCTGCCATCTGACCACATGTGCTGTAACAGCCTGTGGTCAACCCAGTGGTGAATATTAGCATAAAAGGGCTCCTAGGGTGAAGTTCAAAGATAGTAGAATTTCTGGGTTCATCCTGGAAGGGTCTGTAGCTTCCCAACAGTGGGAATTTTTAGCCATTTATGTGTCTGCCTAAGAGCAAGCTCTCATCTGGGACATGTTTTGATCTAATAAATTGTTCTTGCAGGAACACAGGGTGCCGTTACGGCTGCTGCTGTTGAAGTGCTTTGGAGCCATGTGCAACTTGGACGCTGCAGTCATCTCAACGCTTGTGAACTCCGTGCTGCCGATGGAGCTGGCCCGGGACATGCAGACTCACACGCAAGGTGAGCCAGAGCTGCTGTGCTAGGGTCCTCAGGGACCTGGGTCTTTCTTTTAGATGATTGAAAGTAGCACTGGTGGCCTCTGACTGCTCTACATGCCCAGTGCTTGGGGAGAAGGGGGTCTGTGCCCAGAGTTCTTCAGGTTGCTACAGCTGTAAGTGGAGAATGCATAGGAGGGGAGTTTCTTGCTGGTGAATAAGATATGTACAGGTTAAAGGGAAGGACCTTCCCTCCACCTCCACCATACCAAGGGAGATGGCTGTGCTGTTTACAAAGTTGCTGTTCTGGATCTCTGCAGGATAGTGCCACAGCCCTGCTTTTCCCAGCTCTTTGCTTTCCATACCTAGGCTTTGCCTTCATATTCCTTCTGCTTTATGCTCCAGCTCCCTTTCATAGGGTTACCTGTCCCTGCTGTTAACAGGAATGTCCTTCCTGCCCTTTGAGCTTCCACAACTTTGAGTGTGTTCAAAAGCTTGTTGGTGGTGTGGTCAGATTTTGCTAGCGTTGTCCCTCAGAACTCCTGTTTAGTCCAGTATCCTTTATTTCCCAGCAGCCGATGCTGAGGAGAAGCTGAAGAACAAGGTGAACATGTAGTAAACAACCCATGATGTTGCTCCCCTTGCTCCTTCCAGCTCCCCTTGCATGTGGCCCTGGGTGGTCACAGAATAAGAGAATGGCTAGGTTGGAAAAGACCATTAAGACCATTGAGTCCAACCATCCCTGTCCTCTCCTAAACCATATCCCTGAGCAACTCATCTCCCCTTCTGTTAAATACACCCAGGGATGGTGACTCCACCCCCTCCTTGGGCAGTCTATTCCACATCCTGACAGCTCTTTTGGTGAAGAATTTCTTCCTGACATCTAATCTGAACCTGCCCTGGTGCAGCTTGAGGCCATTACCCTTGTCCTGTCACTTGGCAGTAGAGACCATTGCCCACCTCTCTACAGTCACAGCTTTGCTCCCCATTTCAGTCAGTTGGTCCCCATACAGTTAGTCTGTAGGCCACCAGTGCTGACAGGGGTACACACCACTTTTTTCCCTTGCAGAGATATTAAAAATCGATCATTTTTTGTTAATCATGGCCCATTAAAGTAGCTGTTGAGTGACCATGTGGATCAAATTAGCAGATCCCCAGTGTTTGGAGCCTTGCTGCCCCGCTGGCAGCCTGTAGCCCACTGGTTTTCTGGGGGCACCAAGGAGCTGTGGAGAAGAACAATCTGGTGATGAGACTGTGCAGGGGTTGACAAGTCTGCACAGAACAGGACCGTCACACCCACTTAATGTGAGCCAATCGAATGTCCAAAATGACCACCCTGGGCATGCACAATAGATGTCCCTGTCCCCAGCTTCGCACCAAAGACTGTGCTAAGCCCACTGTGTGCTGGACAGGACTGAGGGGGGAAATCTGATATCTGGAAAGGGGTTTGGGAGGTGAAAATCAAGCCTGTTGAAGAAGGCTTTGTGTTTGTCTTTGCTTAGATGCTTTAAAGTGCGGGCATTTTAATGGTGGGGAGTGCTTGAAAAATAGCGTTTCAGCTCAAGGCAGGGCACAGATTTGTGCTGCCAGGAATTAACTTGATCATCCATCACTAATTCATAAAGATTGTCTCCAGTTGAGCATTTTCAGCACCTTACCCAAACAGGCTTCAGTCTCCTGCTGTGTTCCATGATCTGCCCGAGGGCAGGCAGCGTGGACTGGCCACTTTTTACTTCTGGTCTGGTGCCATCACCCCGGACAGCACATCTAAGTCAGCCTTGATATGATGGAGCAGCGAGCCTTCTGGCCTGGGTGACTTCTGCACACTTGCTGATCCCCATGTAGTACTTCTGGCTGAAGCAGCCCTGTCTCCCACAAGTGCTCTGCTGCTTTGAGGACCTAAAAAGCCCAGCACTGGAAATGGGTGTAAAATGGTTCTGCTCTGTCCTCCGAACTGCCAACCTGCAGCTCTGCAGCATCTCTTCTTTGCCCAGTGTCATCTCAAGGTGAGGGTTGTTTTTCCCTTCTTACACTACAGTTCAAGGGTGAGAAGCTGCTCTTTCTTTGCTGTCAGACCACTTCTGGTTACAGGAGCCTTCCAAAACAGTGTCCTGCTCCCATGCTGCCTTCCTTGTGCCAAGATTATGGCAGGTGCTTGTGCCAGTGTCATCTCTGTGGCATCCAGTCCTCTTGGCCTTCACAGCAGTGCTGTAGAGGAGTAACCATCCTTGACCCAAACGTGTCTGTCCTTCAGAGGAGTTTTAGGGCATTAGTAGTCCCCTCCTGCCGGTCTGGTGCTTACTGCTCCATGTCCTGCCAGCAAATGGCAAGCGGTGCCTTGTGTGAAAACATGACCTTGAATCCTAGAATGACTTGAGCTTATTTTGATACCAAAAACTGGGGAATAGCAGCTGATCCGTGACATACTGTGGAATAGCTAATCCTTTCTGCGGATGGTGGGGCCAGAGCAATCAGTGCCAGCACTGAGCAACTGGGGAGCACTGAACCGGCTGCAGCAGCTCTGTGGGATCCCTCCTGGCTTGTTACTGAAGAGCAGCAGAGGCAGAAGCTCTGTGTGTGGATGCTGGGTGCTTTTGATGAGAAGGCACTTTACCCTGGGGCTGATGCAGGCATATTGGCTGCTGGCCAGTTCTTCTCCCTGATGCTTGGGTATTATTGCTTCTGGACAGCCACTTCCACTGCCTCGGCTGGCCAGCACATCCATCAGTGTGAGAGCTTATTATGAGCCAGAGCGAGGCAGAATTAGCCAGAACAATTCCAAAGAAGCCAGACGGGGATAATCCACTCCGTAATCTTGACTTTCTCCCTTGTTGCAGCTCAGTGTACGTGCAAGGCAGCTGTCTGTCTCTTTTCACTTCGGTCGTGGGCAGTTGCATCTGCTCCCCAGATCTTGTGCTGCTGTGCTTAGAGGTTGGAAGCAAGGTCTTTGGAAGGTCTCTGAGAAATATCTTTTGTACATGACAGCAGCTTTCTTACCTCAGGAGGCTTCAGAAACTCAGGCTGGTGAGCAAACGGCTGTGTCTCTCCTGCCCTTCAGAGCCACTTAAGTGATGCTTATCAGTTATCAGAGTCCCTCTGCTTCGGGAGAGTTGAATCAGTGCTCTTTGCTTTCTTGCAGCCACTGGTGCTGCTCTGGAAGGAAAACAAAAAGCTGTGCTTTGACTGGCAATTACTCTGTTCTTGAGCGTGGCGAGTCTTGGATGAGTCTTGCTGCAGCTGGGACACTCCAAAAGCTTGTGGGGTCTGTGCTGAGAGAGTTCACTGGGCTAATCAGGATTTGCCCCAATATCAGCATTCCGACTGCTTTCAGCATCCCTTCATTTGGCATCCTTAGGCAAATAGGGGATATACCAGTAGACCAAGGACTAATGAGTCTAAACTGAAAGAGGGGTATATTTAGATTAGTTTTTTAGGAAGACATTCTTTACTATGAGGGTGGTGAGGCACTGGAACAGATTGCCTAAGGAAGTTGTGGATGCCCTCTCACTGGCAGTGTTCAGGGCCAGGCTGGATGGGGCTTTGGGCAATCTGGAGTAGTGGAGGGTGTCCCTATCCATGTTGCGGGGTTGGAACTAGATGATCTTTTAGGTCCCTTCCAACCCATATCATACTGTGATTCTGTGAAATACAAGATTTGTCACCTAGCAGTGGAATCTGCTGTCAACAGAGGTGAATGGACATTAGTTCATGGCAGATGGGCCAAGGACATATAAAACTACCCCTCCCATCTCTAATATCTTCCTCTGTCTTTGCTACAACCACATGTTTATCACTGGCTTTTGGTTCTTGGATCATTATTTTGCTGCTACTGATGTGATGAGAACAAATCATCATCAGGTTTTGTTCATGAAAACCTCAGTAGGAAGATGGGAACAGCAGGTCCTTATGTCTGCCTACCACAGGATCCTGCCTCTGACACCCAACTCCTGAAGCCTCAGAGGAAAAAGACTGAAGAAATTGTGTGGTGAACAGTTTGTCAGGTTCTTTTTCTGCTACAGTGAGGTTTGGCACCACTGACAACTTGTAGCTGAGAGCTCCTTATTGAAGTATGAATTATACTTAAGTCATTGAATATCCTCCCTCTCTGTTTACCAAGAGTAAACAGCAGTTTCCAGCTTTCCCATGCTGCCACATGGCCTGGAGTGCTCTCCTGTAGTCAGTGCTGGAATATCTCCGGTTGAGCCTCGAATGATCTATTTTTACGCAAAGTATTTGCTATTTGAAAGCTCAGAAATCCCGTGGAGCTCTGACAAAGTCTTCACATTCTTTGTTTATAGGGGCTTTGCTCACAGAGTTGAATTTCCAGGAGCACGAGGCTGGAATGATTTCACCCACACCCACTAGTAAACGAGGGAGATGCCAAGTATTGCAAGTCATTTGTTGAAGTCCAGGAGTACTTGATGACCTTGAAGGTGTCAGCCTGCACCATCAAAATAAACTAGAGGGTGCAGACATTTAGAAGTGGATCCATTTGTGCAGAGAAATATCTGAAAGGGTTTTGAGGAGGGTGCTGGATCCAGCACTTGTGGCACAGGAGGGCGGTACTGATGGGAGGAGAATCACAGAATCACTTGGGTTGGAAGAGACCTTTAAGATCATGGAGCCCAACCACAGCCTAACCCTGTCTAGTCCACCTATAGATCATGTTCTTAAGCATGTCATCTATTTGCCTTTTCAATATCTCCAGGGATGGTGACTCCACCACTTCCCTGGGCAGCCTGTTCTAATGCTTAACAACCCTTTCAGTAAAGAAATTTTTTTCCTGATGTCTAACCTAAATCTCCCCTGATGCAGTTTATAACCTCTCATCTTCCCACTTGCTACCTGAGAGACCAACCCCCACCTCTCTACACCCTTCTTGCAGGTATTTGTAGAGAGCGATAAGGCATCATACACTGGAGGGACATTTTTCCTCCTCTAATGAAAGTAGTTTTGGTCAGTTTTTATAAATACATCCTCAGTTTCCTTGTAGCAAGTGCTCCTTGGCTTTTTCTGCAGATGTAGCTGACCTTTATTGAGCCTACTTTATAAAAGTAACACTCCTTTTCTGTTCATCTTCAGACCTGCTGATCTGGACGGATGCTACATTTCCTGATGACACAGATTCTATTCCATGATGATTTATTTTACCCTTCTGCAAATATCTGTTGAGTTGTATCCATTAATTAAAATTCAGGCAAGGCACTGGCTGTGATTCTGCGGAGTATTCATGTATAGCTGCTGCCAGCAAAAATTGTGTTGGACCAGCAGGCTGCAGGACGTGCTAATGCAGGAGACACGTGTGTGGCCTGGGAGGTGGGCAGATGCACAGCCCTGGTCATGAGCAGTGATCCCATCTCCCCAGAGACCTCTTATACCTCCAGGCAGAGCTGAGTTAGCCAAAGTAGGGCGGTGCAGAGACAGTAACAAGCAGCACGACTGTCCGGGGGTGGTGTTGGTTGGAACAGGCGGTATTTCAAGGTGGCCAGATGGATGCTTTTTCTGGATTCAGTAATTGCATAACTATGGGATGTGTCCTGGGACTATGCAGGGGAGGTTTTTAATTATTCAGATGGAGTTTGCCCAGATCCTCGTAAGTGGAGGGGGGAAAAAAATATTGAGAATTCTTGTTGTGATTATTTTTAAATTGCTTTGGAAAGGCATGGCCCAGAAGGCGTGCAGTGTGTTTAAACAGCGGGAAGAACACCCTTAGAGCTCGGTAAATACAGGAAGGAGGAGCTGTGTAATCGGTGTTAAATGTCTGCTAAATGTGTGACTTCCCAGCTGCAGGTGTTCTCCATCCTCAGAACTACTAATGTCAGGACCTTTATCTTGCAGATCATCAGAAGATGTGCTACTCTGCACTGGTGCTGGCAATGATGTTCTCCATGGGGGAGCCGCTGCCATATCATCACTATGGTAAGAGCAGCTCATGCTTATGATGTGATGACGTTGGGACATCTGGGGATGACACTGGGACAGCAGGCATGGAGAAGGGCTTTTCCTGGTGGCCAAGGTGGGGGCAGCTAGGGGAAAGCCCGGCATGAACAGGGCAAGAGTGGGTTCAGTAGAGCCTGGCTGCAGAAACACTGACAAAACAGTGGGCTGAGATGCCTGGTCTCCAGAGAGCAGCACAGATCTGGGCTGGGTTAAAGCAGCAGAGGACCAATGCCATGCTGCAGATTAGGTGGATTTGCCCATCACTGTGACTAAGCATTGTTTTATCTCTGCCCTGCCCAAAAGCACACACTTCTGACTTGCCTTGGAGATGTTCTATGTGCTGATGAGGCTCAGAGCCCAGATCACTCCCTGAACGCCCACTGAAGCTGTCAGCTGCATAATGTGGCCTCTTCCCAATGTCCCTTCTAACAAGATGGTGCAGCCATCTATTTCGAGCTCGTAGGGGAAGCAGAGATGATTAAAGATGTTGTAGTCAATAAGGAAGGGCAAACATTGTGCCAGATCAGCCTGTTTTGTCCCCTGCCCTTTCATTCCAGCCTTCAGCCAGAAAGCCCTCCCGGCTTCCTCCCCAGGCCATGTTGTCCCCCCCCATATTTGGGAAACTCTGGACTCAGTTTTTCATAGAAACTCAGTAGAGATTTTTATAAGCATCTCCTTGGCAGTTTCACCCTAACAGCCTGGTAAACATATACAAGATTTAAGCTGGTGCAGTAGAGACTGTGAAGCGAGCCTCCACACCTCCTGCTTTTCTCTCCTCATGTAACCCTGGTAATTATTTCCTGCAGGTGGACTTATTTGCATGAGCTCCTGAGCTTTCCTAATCACTAAATTGAAAAATGGGTTATTACTGATGATCTGGAAGAATACTTTTTTTAAATAGATGGATTAAGCCAGTGGTCAAGAATACAAATCTCTTCCTATCTGAAGCCTTCATCAGCAGTGGCAATGCTGCAACAACAGCTAGAGTGAGATTTGGTGTCTTATTTACTAAAAAAATTTGCTAGCTGGGGACCAACTTTCAGTGTTCCCCTGCACTGTGGGTTGTTCTCTGAGCCACTTGTCTCTCAAAGACCTTTCAGTGGTCTGTCCAGTCCACGTGCAGGGTTTTCAGTTCCCTGGAGGATGACGCCGGCACTCAAGCATAGAAGCATGGAGAAGTGGTTTATTTTCACTGTGCTGTAAATGCTGCTCTTTCTCCATGTGCAGAACATCTCAACTCCCAGTTTGTGCAGTTCCTGCTGGATGTGATTGAGGATGGACTACCCTCAGACACCACAGACCAGCTGCCTGACTTGTTTATCAATGTCCTTCTGGCCTTCAATCTCCACATTCCAGGTTGGTTTGGTGCTCTTCTGCCTTGGCAGAATTTCAGTCTCTGGCCTGAGGGCATTGAAGACTGGGGAAGGAGACTCCTGCGGGTCTCCATGGTGCTGTGATAACCTCTCCAGCTCCCATAGCCTCTGGCAACACACTGTGTTAAAATACTGTGTAAAACTCCAGAGGAAAAAGCAGCATGAGGGCCCATGTCCAATCAATGAACACTTTGGGGCACAGCAGTTCTGTGAAGCCCAGTGGATTTCTCACCATACTTCCACACTGCCTGGATCATAGGAGTTGCTGGGCTGCGCTTGCAGAACATGAGTGGGGTTAACTCGTAGGCACCACTAATTTGGGAGAGAAAATTCTGCAGTGGGCATCTCTTGGTAGTCCAAAGAAAGTGCTCTGCTTTTGGTTGGTTTTGACAAACCTCCTGCTTAACTGGTTGCACCTTCTGAAGCTCCTTCAATGCCCATGTGTTGGGGCCAGGCTCTTCAATGTCAGCCTGAGCCATGCACTCTCCTGATTGCCCTTGTTCCCTACCCTCCCTGCCCTGCTGAGCTCTATGCAGTCAGACATGTCTGGTCCCTAGAGAGAGCATTTGCTTCTTGCTGCCTGTGAGTTTTGAAGTCTGTGGTTGGAAGACTGGAGAGTAGTTCTAGGTCCTGCTAAGAGAGGCCACTCCTTAACCCCAGATCTCCTGTTGCTCCAACTGTCTTCAGTTAATCACTGCCTCTTGTTCTGCTTCGTGGATTATCCTTGGCTTTGTGGAGAAAGGGGAGGGTAAAGCAGCAAGGACATGTCCAGTAATTTACCAGTTATTTTGAGTTGTGCTTCATTAAAATTTATGTGAAAGTTTCTAATTTCATGTGAAAGTTGATTGCACAGGGGCTGATGAAGCATAGTCTCTGCTGCTTTCATTCATTACCCCTTCTCTCACTTACCCGTATCCTTCCTGGCTGCAGTAATTAGGCAATAATGCATGACAGGCAGTGTGTTTCTGGGGGATTATTGCCCACCTGGGGTGCAGCAGAGAGCAGTGACTTGTCCTTTGATGCGAAGAACTTGTTAAATGACGATGTTCAGGTTGCTTATTAGTGGATTGAATTTTTTTTTGATCCTCTGTCTGCAAAATTCATCTGTCATTCAGTTCAACGGGGCAGCCGTAGTTCAAAAACTCTTCTACAAACATATTCCATTGATGCCCTTCAGTGTCAAGGATCCTAAACCACTTCAGAGTCTGTAAAAGACTATAGGGTCACCAACCCTGTGCATGAGAAATAGCCATACTGTGCTGTTTGGGGGCTTCTGAGTGTCACTCACGCAGCAGGGTCTGATAGGGTGAGTGTATTTGAACTACAAGTGACCCCCAAAGCAGGCTAGGGGATGCTTCTGAGAAGAAGTCTTCAGCCCCTGCCCTTGCACAGCCAAGTGCTGGGAGGAACTTTTCCCTTCTGATGTGCTCCAGGGACCTGGTTGCTCCTCCTCAGGAGAGCTTGCAGAGCACTGAGGTACAGTGGGGCACTGCTGATAGGAAGTAGGTAGGAAGATACTAGAGAGTGTCCCTTGACTCCAGAGGGTTGTGAGCAGAGGTAATGTTAGATAACATAAAACCTCTGTGAGGTGTTCTCTGTATTTGGCCAGCAGGACTGGAGCCTGCGTGTGAATGCACTGTCGTGGTTTCGCCCCAGCTGAGAGCTGAACACCACCAGCCACTCTCTCTCCAAAGTGCTGGAGGTGATAAGATAGAAAAGAAAACCAACAAAGACAGACAAACCTCACGGGCTGGGATAAGGATAGTTTACTGGGACAGCAGAGACAGATAACAATGATAGGACTTCATAATAAAATCTATGAAAATGGTCATACAAGATACAGTTTCTCACCAAACCACACACCCCAGGCCATACAGCTCAGAGCCATCCCAGTACCAGATCACCCCTAAAACCACACGTCCTGAAGCCGTGCCCTCCTTCCCCACCAGTCACCCTTTAAGCTGAGCATGTCATGGAATATTCTCTTTGGTCGGTTTGGATCACCTGTCCTGGCCGTGTCCACACCCAGCTTCCTGGGTGCCCCCCACTTTCTTGTTATGAACAACCAAGAAGTCCTTGACTGCTTGGCAACAACTAGAAACATCAGGGTGTTATCAGCACTGCTCTCATCCTAACTCCCAAACACAGCATTCCATGGCTGCTAGAAAGATAATTAACTCTACCCTAGCCAAAACCAGCACACACATAAAAAGCACAGAGTCCCAAGAGTTTCATGTGTTATTTCCATGTATACTTCACCGCCCCTCTCCCTGCCCACCCTCTTCGCAAGGCCCTGGTAGACTGTGGCTCCCCAGAGCACTGCTGTGAAATGGGAGTGCTCCACTGTTTGGGTTTTTATTACCATGTGTTTTGGGAAACAAAGGGATGTGCTGAACGGGTTCCTTCCTTAGTTCCAGAACACAGTGTGATCATGACGACAATAAGCAAGCACTCGAATGTCAAGACTTTCACAGAGAAGCTGCTGCTGCTGCTGAACAGGGGAGGTGAGTGTTTGCAGCACTATTACACGCCTGGCAGGGGGTGCAGCTAATGGTGACTCGGGGAGAGGAGCCCGGTGCTCATTAAGGAGGGGGGATACATTTGGGATGCAGGTAGCTGAGGAGCTGTCGGCTCAGGCAGGACGAGCTGCTCCCTGGTGAGTTGGTAAGGGTGACAGCCTGCATTCCAGAGGATGGAGCCACACAGAGAATAAAGCGATGCTGGTGGCATCTAGGAAATGAAGAGAGGCCTCTGGGCTGCCATTTCCATGTACTGGTGGCTCAGAGCAGCCCCATGCCATGGCCAGCTGCATCATAGGCGAGCCCTTGTCTGGGCGGAAAGCTGGTCCTGGGCCGCTTCTGTCCTTGGACAGGCAGGGCTCTGTCGTGCTGGCACAGACCTCAGCCATGCTGGCCGTGATCTGCCCCAGCAGACAGGTGCAGAGGGAGGTCTTGCCTGCCCAGTGTGCCCACTTCAGAAACACCGGCAGAGTTGAGCTTTGTGTCTGCTCGAGGCAGGCGGAGAGGGAAATCCGCCGTACGTGTGGAGCTGCTGCAAAGCGCGTTGCTGGAAAGCCGGGGATCCCCGCAGCAAGAGCCGTGCCAGGTATTTCTGCCTGTGCTGCCTGCCACTATTGTGCTTTCTGATACCTTCTGGAGCATAGGGGCTTTGCTGCTGGAGATTCATTTTGTTGATTTTCTGGTAAATAACTCATCCTCTGATGCTTGCAGCTCATCTTACACTGGCTTTAGTTCTCTTTGGGTTTGCAAATCATTGTCTCCACACTACAGCAGCTTGAGAGGAGCAAGCATCTCCGTGCTCCTCTGCCTGGCCTCCTCCCAAAGCCTTTGTTTAGCCCTTTCCCTGCCAGATTCCCTGCAGGGATCACCTTACATTGAGGGGCTGGAGGAAGAGAGAGGGGGGCACAACCTAATGAAGATGCTTCTGTTTTGCCCACTTTCGTGACAGCTGCTTGGGGACAAAGGGGGGTGTGGAGGGGCTGCAGTGTCCCAGAGCCCCTCTTGATGTCTGCAGGGACATTTAAGGAGAGAACAGGATATGGTGGCTCATTTGAACTTAGAAGTGTTTCTTTTCTTGCTTCTCAGACAGTCCTAGACTGGTCTCTGTGGTGAAAGCTTGCTTCTGGTACAGGCTCTGGTGAGCTTTCCAAGAGGGGTCATTGCACCAGACTTAAACCAGGGAGAAAATGAGGGGTGGCTGTTGAGCAAAAAGGGGAGGCACTGGGAGGCAATGTTCTAATGAGCTCTCACCTGGAATAGCAGGTGAAACATAAACAGTGATTAATGCTAATGAGTTTGGTCTTGGCTTGGTACCCTGCAGAGCTGCCATCCTGATTACACAGCTTTGTGCAAGACACGAGGTCTGCCAGCACAAAAGCCAGCCACAGGCAGAGAGTGGCTGGTCCAGGCCAAGGGCAGCCTGTCTCCAAAGCCCGTAGGGTCTGTCGAAGGGATGTGCACTGAAGATGGATGAGGTGGGCAATGGGGAGGGTGTGGCTTAGCATGGTCCCTCTGCCTTCACCAGATGATCCAGTTTGCATCTTCAAGCATCAGCCTCAACCACCCCACTCAGTGCTGAAGTTTCTGCAGGACATCTTTGCCAGCAAGGATACGGCCAGTATCTTCTACCACACAGACATGATGGTCCTGATAGACATCCTGGTGCGGCAGATTGCTGACCTCTCCCCAGGAGACAAGGTGCTCATGGTAACCTGTATGTGCTGGGGAGGGAAGCGCAGTCCCAAAGCAATGGTGTTTCTCTTGGCCTTCTGTGTGGTCTGCTGGTGGAGGCAAAAGTGGAGTCCTGGGGTGGGTGTGCTTCTGTGTGCTCAAATCAACATCAGGGGCTGAGGAGAAAGAGGACTGTTTATCCTGCCTGGCACAGAAAGGCAGAAAGAAAGAAAAAGATCTTCTGAAGAAAGATCTGCCAGGCTTCTGGTGGTCTGCACCCTTCTGTCCAGAGACCTTTGGCAACAGGGACCCTCTGTAAGGAGCAAAAGTAGGAGGGATCTCTGTTTTGGTATTGCAAAAGGCAGGGGATATGTGTATGTTTGTGGGTGGGTGAAGAGTGGCCCTGGGTTGCTGTGGGAAAAGCTGAGTTTTCCATAGCTACTAATGAGCCTTAAGGAAAAGCAGGTGCCTCTGGAGTCGCTCTCTGGCTGGTGGTGCAGCAGCAGCTGTGCCTGTGCTCATGCTGTAATGGAGGCTGGCACGATTGTTTATCTCACTTTAAATCTCTCATTGTGCTCTGTGTTTTGTCTCCCCTCCCACTTGGCAGCTGAGGATGGAGTATCTCTCTCTGATGCACGCCATCATCCGCTCCACGCCCTATCTGCAGCACCAGCACCGCCTCTCTGACCTGCAGGGCATCTTGCAGCGCATCCTGGGGGAGGAGGAGGAGAGCCAGCAGTGCCAGATGGACAAACTGATCATCCTGGAGATTTATAAGGAGTTCCCAGAAATCTCTCCCGGTACCAGCTAACTGTCCCTCAGCTTGAACTGGAGTTTGAACCACTTGGATCGACAATGTCTCTTGTTGACACTTTCTCCCCATTCCCTTCCAGTACAGCTCATACCTTATATCCCTCCGCGCGAGGCCTAAGGTTGGGACAGTGCTCACCGGCCCTTTAGAAGTGCCAGCGGCAGAAAGGGCACGGGGTGCCCCCGGGGCCTGGTGCTCCGGGGCGTCGGAGCGGGGTGGGCACTGGCACGTGGTTTTGCCTGCGAGACTCGGGCAGGAGGTATTTAGGCAGCTGGTGTTAGCGGGAAAGGACTTTAGCAACCAGGCTTGGGGGGTGTTTAGCTGTGCTGGTGTCCCGAGGTCCTGAAGAGAAAGGCCTTTGCCTTAGAGTATCACTTGTTTTCCATGTGCATCTCTCTCCCTGCAGTGACCAAGTGGAGTCCGCTGGTGCTTGGAAGAAGCTTTTGTAACATCTGTTTTTGTTTTCTGCTGCTAGTGCCAATGTGCTGCAGCCCTGCCAAGGGGAGGTGGCTCACTCGCTGTCTAACACCTCTTCTAGTGAGCCTCCACCCTGTCCTGGCCCTCAGCTTTGCTGCTGGATAGTAGCCCACCTAGGCTCATAGAGGTCTCACCCCAGCAGCCGCTTTTTTCAATCTGCTTTCTATAGTGATGTTTAAATCTGAATTTCTTGCACACTGTGGCAGCCTAGAAGTAACGTCCATGCTGGTGACACTGCCCATAGGGAGCCTTTGTCCTGGACACAGAGCAAAGATGTGTCCAGCCAAGTGAAAGCTGCCGCTTGCCACCTCTCACAGCGTTGCCCCGAGCCGAGGGGCCGCGCGTGGGCCGGCGCGCTCTGTTCGTGAAGCGTGTGGATTTCTTGCCTTGAGCTTCATAGTAGCTCTGCCTCGCTGCCTGCCCTCTCCACGTGGCAGCACTCAGAGGCGGCGTGAGCCTGCTGTCCAGTAGCTGTTTGTGACTATGCACGAGTGTGGGGAACCCTTATTTATATTTCCTCTAGGTTTCTAGCGAACGGGATTAACCTGTTGCCCTGTTACAGGCAGTCACACACACTAACATGGGTCTCTTAGGAATTTGTGTGCGCAGTCTAGTCACTCCTTGTCCCCAGCTCTTCCTTTGCAGCATCCAGTGTAGGAGCTATGGGAATGTGGAACTGGAAATACTGGGAACGGTAGGGTTTTTTTAAATTTTTTTTGTTTGGTTGGTTTGGTTTTGAGGCAATGACATGAGTCTGCTCTGTAGCCCTGGACTCTGGGCACTGGGGCAGCAATGCTTGGGAATGGAGGGGGTTGACCTGGCAGCCAAGGGGGGAAAGGACCCCCTGAAGTCAGCCTGGGAATGCCCAAGCTTAATAATCACCCTCGTAGAGAAAAACCTATTTTTTCCCCTGTAAAAATGTATGAATGTTCAAAGGGATCCTGTATTTTCTTAAACACTAAGTGTAACATGCAGAGGAATAAAAAATGTCTTAAACTGGACTTCTGTGAACATAAGCTCTGCCTGCCCCATCCTGTTGTGGGGGGCTGACGTGGTGCGTGTGGCATGGGTGCCTGCTAAGGGAAAGCAGTGGGTGCTGATCTTCAAATGGGAGCAGAGCAGTGGTTATCCCACACTCAGCTTCTTGCACGTTGTTCTCCTGTCGCGCTGTTGGCAGACAAGGAGTGGAGGGCAGTGGCCCTTGTTGAGGGCACAGCCATGGCCCCCGTGGGCCTGCCCAGCATCGCTGCTCCAGACGAAGGGTTTGGCAGAGCCGGACTCAGCAGTTTGCGTGCGCAGCCTCAGCTGGCTCCCAGCAGAGCTGCCGAGGCAGCCAGCCCCACGGCAAGGGTTTAACGGTCTGTGTCGAGTGCTAATGAATCGCGCTCTGGCTGTGGGTGTCTGTTCCCAAACCGCAGCCCTGTGCATGCTGCTTTGGGGGTTGCTGTGGGTGGGAGGGTGTGGTGGGAGGGCAGCAGGTGCTTGGTCGGCAGCAGGAGCTGGTCTCTGTATGCAGGGCAGCCAGCCTGGTGGTGAGCTACAGCCCTTGCCAGGAGTAGGGGTGTAAATGTCAGGTGCAGACTCTGCTCCCCCCACAACATGGGGGCTGCATGTGCAGAAATGGGGTCAGGGCTTTGTCCCAGCTCCTCCCTCTTTGGCCAGTGTCTCCTGGGGCCGAGCCTGTGGTCTGCAGCGTGTGGACCCTCTGGGTCCTGCTTGGGCTTGATTTCAGCTTGTGCTCCACTGCACTCGGAGGATGGATGTTCCTCAGGCACTTGGCCTCAGTATTGCAGCCCAGGCTAGGCTGGTCCAGGCTGGGGGCAGGACCGGTGGGTCTGCTAGCCAGGAGCACAGCTATGGCAAAGCCTTGTGTGACAATACACTGCCTGCCCTGTGGAGATGGCAGAGCCCTGGCTGGGCTAAGCCTGAGCATGCAGAGCTGTCCCCTCCCTTCAGC
This sequence comes from Heliornis fulica, assembly GCA_013399135.1. Lineage (NCBI taxonomy): Eukaryota > Metazoa > Chordata > Aves > Gruiformes > Heliornithidae > Heliornis > Heliornis fulica. The sequence continues at coordinate 2,277,832 of VXBZ01002761.1, forward strand.
ATCCCTGAGCCATTGCCATCCCTGGGGCAAAGTGCGTGTCCACACCAGTATCATCGTGTTGTCACTGCAGCAGGGGCTGGGGAGCACCCTGACACGAGACATCCTTGGGGAGAGCTGCACAGGAAAGGCCTCGGCACATCTTGGGGAATCAAACCGCAGCATGTAAACTCATTATCTGCTGCCTGCTCCGCGGCTCCTGCTCTGCGCGCGGGTGACAGGCACAGATAACATGCTTGTTCGGCCATTAGCAGTAATAGGCTGCTAGTTGAGTGTATCTCCCTGGACTGGTGTGGGGGTTTTATTGTGGTGCAGCAGAGAGGGGTGTTGGGGGGCTGGTGTGGAGGAAGTGATGTGATGTCTGTGACTTGCACCTCTGCTTTATTGTCTGGAATGATTCAATTACAACTGCTTTGTGGCCCTGATGATTTTCTCCTCTGAGTTGTCAGAAATAAACTTGAAAGCCTTCCTAATTTTTTTAAAGCACCACCTCTTTCCTGGTTGGGTTTTGTGATGGCAAATCCCCAGTTTGAGGAAGTGTGATGTATAATCCAGTCAGCCGTGCGGGCACAGGCAAAGCCAGCGTGTTCCTGTCCCATGTGGGTGCTGCTCTGCCCTTTATCAGATTAGGTTTCTTGGGTGAGCTGTGCTGGGGCTGCTCTGCAGGTCAGCATTAGCCCAAGGGTCCCAGGAGAGCTTAGGTTAGGTATGTGAGGGTCTGGAGGAGGACCAGGTGGTGACCAGGACTCAGGTCCTGCGTGGGTGCCTGTGGTGGGACAGTGCAGGGTGGGTTGGGGACCTGTCAGGTGCATTTGCACGCCCTGCACTTGGACTCTGTGTTTGACTGGCTTCCCTAGGAGTGGGAGCTTACAGTCAAACCCCAAATCAGTGGGCAGCATGTGTTCTCCCCACCCCCTCATTTACACTAATGATATTTGATATGGGACCATCTGTCACCATTGGTGGAACCAAAGTCAGGTGAGAGTCAGTGGTGGTTATGGTTGGCAGGGGAGCACAGGAACAGAAGGCATGGGGCAGAGGCAAAGTGCTGGTGATGCACTGCGGGATGCCGCAGCCCCATCAGTAACTGGGCACCACCATAGCAATGGTGGCCAGACCCCCTCAAGGCCCTCTGATCTGCTGTGCTCAGGGATCAACTCATCTTCTCTGACCTCCTTGCTATGCATATGGCCAATGCTGTCCAACGCAGCCACACAAATTTCTGCCAAGGGGCTGTGGGACGTTGTACAACCTCATTAGATTTCCTGTGGCATGGGAGCACATTTGGGTCCCTGCAAGTGTTGGAGAGCATGCGTGGCTCCTGCGCTGCTAAGATTGAGAACTGGGTGAGCAGAGGAGCCCCATCTTTGGTGTGAAGTCACCTGACTGGTAACTGGTGCATCTTTTTGGGAGCTATGTAGGGGCTGCACAAAGGGTGCTGGTGGTGCCCAGCTTGGCTGCAGTGTTGGTACAGAGGTATTCCTACTCCCCAGCCTACCCACCCTGAACCACAGCCCCTCCAGAACAGCAGCACGGGGACCTCTTGCAGCCCCCTTGAAGCTGGGATCTGCATGGAGGCACTGTGTGTTCTGTGTAGTCCAGTCCATCGCACCTCCCCCCATCTTCTAAATTTACTGTATTTTCCTCTCTGGAATGGCTCTTTCTTCCCAAGCGTGCACCCCAGCCACTTGGGCTCCTCTATTCAACAGGACAGGGCAGTGCTGCTTCTCCTGCTGTGGCACACTGAACACTAATGAGGGCGTTCCTAAGCTTATTACAAGCTTCAGTGGATTAGGCTGCGATTTTACTTGATTGAGATCAAACCAACAGCTAAGTTGTAAGGCTGATGCGCTAATGAGCCACCCATTGCAAGGGCCCCAAACTCAGTTTTCCTTGGAAAAACAGGGACTTTCTCATGGATGCTGGAAGTAAAACCTGCAGTTTTTTCACCCGTCTCAAAGATGCCTCACTTGGTGGGTGAGCGTAGCTGAGATCTGCATCGAGGGACAGGAGTGGGTCAGCTGCATGCCTGCCACATGCTGCAGTGCCTATGGATGGTGGAGCTGGGTGGCAGCACTGTGAAACTGCTGCAAGTGCCTGGGCAACACTTGGGAGAGCTACTGCCCTGTGGCACGGGGAAAATGCTTTGCATTGCAAGTGGTAAAAAAACCCCAAAACATCCCTGAAGGCACTGAACTTGGTGCTGCTTGCTGACAGACAGAAACAGGCAAAGGGAGCCCTTAGGGCTGCAAATATGGCAGTGCTTCTTGCCAAAACTCCTGTGCCCTCCTGACCGCCTTTTCTGCTAGCGGCAGGGTGACTAATCCCTCAGACTCTCCTTGGTGCCTTGGGGAAGCAGCCTGGCACTGGGGGATGCTGGCAGGGGCACAGAGATGCTGCTTGCCACCTGCCATGCTGGTGGTGCCACAGCGGGGGTGGTGGTGGGTGTAAGCGGAGGTGTGTGCCGAGGTCTGATGTCCAGAGGTCACAGGACCCTTGCCTGAGGCATGGATGAGTGCCCTCCCTGCCCTAGGTGGGACTAGGGACTGGCTGGAATTCAGCCCACCATTGCACACTGACCACCAAGCACTGGCCTGAGCCATGGTGTGCCAGTGCAAGGGAAGGCTGGGCTGTATCATCAGCAGCCGTCACCAGAGCTGGCACTGCTGGGCTCTGTGTGCCTGGAGTGTGGGGAGGGGGGTCAAGAGCCAGCCGGAGGAGGCAGACTGCACCGTCCAACACAGGCTGGTGTGCCATGGCTTCCAGCACTTGTCCCTCACACAATGGCTTCCCTTGAGGGCCAGCATGTGCTGCACGATAGCCAGCCCATCTCACACCAGGGTGGGCACACCTCACACGGGCAGATGTGTCCCATACGGCAGTGGCAAACCTCCACAGGGCCTGGTGCAGCTGGCACCAGGGGACACATCCCTTACACGGGGACATGCATGTCCCTCACAAGGGGACCTGACCCTCCAATGGGGAGCGGTACATCCCTCACAGGAGGGGACATATCCTTTGAACGGGGACGGGCGAGCTCCTCTCACCACGGGACATGTCCCTCACACGGGGGTGGGCACGTTCGTCGCACGCTGCCCGTCACCCCTCTCACCGGAGCGGCCCCCGTCTGACGGCCCCAGGAGCGCGGGGAGGCGGCACTCCCGCGGCAGGGAGGAAGCGCTGGGCGGCCGGTGGCTGCCCGCCCTCTCCTCCTCCCTC
>VXBZ01002761.1:2288220-2313786 GCA_013399135.1 Heliornis fulica
GTCTCATTGCAGGTGACCAACATCACATTGACTTTAAACCATTCCAGGCTGGTTTCACTGGGCCAGGCTGCTGGGCTGGTGGCAAGGGTGGAGGCTCAGCTGCATACAGCTGTGGCTGCTGCATTGCTACTGTTCCCCTCGAGCTCTTTGTACACAGCTCCCCTTGGCTCACAGCTCAGGAGCTTGTCCTGGTGAGGGGACCCATTTGTCCAAGATACTTCACCCAAAATTCCAGCCTGACAGGGAGCAGCCCCCCATGAGCACATTTGTCCTGTCTCCTATGTCTGAACACATCAGAACCATCTTTTTGAGGTGGGGCCCAGGGCTGTTCTGACCTTTCACAGCTTGCATGTCTCTCAAGGATCCCAGTCTCAGGAGCTTCCTCACCTGTCAGGTTTATCACAGCTGGAGATGCTGACCACAAAGTTAGGGTGGGAGACTTAAGGACACACATTTCTGGTTAGGGAACAGTTTTGGTGTCTTCTCAGGGATTATATTTTAGCCCCTCTCTTTAGAGCTACTGGGAGAGAGGAGTTTGATTTACTTCTGAGATGTCTTTACCTGTCGGGTATCATTAAACCTTGAGCAGCCTGCCAGAACCCCTCAGAAGAGGTGAGGAATATGCATCTTGCCCATACTTGTCTCCTCCCTTCCTAGCTTCTCCATCTGGAGGTGTTTTGCTGCTCCTCAGCTACAGATGTGAAAGCTAATCTTACCTGTCCCCACAGCACCCTCCCTGTCCCTGGGGTGGCTGCTCAGGATGTTGCAGTCAGATCAGTGGCTTTTGCTGTCTTGGATGGTGACTCCTCTGCTCAGAAGAGGAAGGGTGGTGATGCATTGGAGCCTGTTTCTGAGCTCCTGATCCCCACAGGTGAGGGACAGGGGGTGGGTGGGTGTGTGTTGGGGGGAGGGGCAGGGGCTGTTTAAGCTGAGCTGCCTTCTTCCTGATCCCTGGAACATCCTGGGAGGATGACTTCCAACATGTTTGCTGTAGGGAAAGGAGAATCTCTGCTAGTGACTCCAGGCCTCTTGGGTTGAGAGTGTTGGCTGGAGCCCATGCCCCATGGCAGGCTGGGATCCGAATAGCCTCTGAGCACAGAGGGATGAGAAAGATGGGCAGTGAGAGATGATCTGAAGACCCAGAAGTCTGTCAGGCAGTGTTTGGCAGCCCTGCTTCCCCTGAGAGGTTTCTAGCACAGGCCTGGAGCTCCATTCCCAGGCTGACAGCACATTCCCCGGAGGACGCTGCTGCCCATCCCGCTCCCTGGCCAGAGCTCTTCTTTCTGCAGTTTCCCTGCTTTTTGAGGCTGGTAATCGTCAGTCTTGGAAGTGCAGACACCTGGTACTGGGGGTTAGAGCCCCTGTACCCCTTCTCTCTGCTCCTTTCCCTGTAGGCATGTTTCCAGGGCTGCTCATTCTGCTGCATGAATATTCACCAGGCACCAGCTCTCCAGCCGCAGGATTTAATCAGAAAGGCTGAGCAGTCGTGATTAAAATGCCTCCCAGGGGGGTCAGTGCCTCCAGCCAGCTTTGGGCTTTCTTATAGTAGCCTTCCCCCCACCCTGCAGCAGGTCATTCTCTTAACCATCTGCTTCCACAGAGCTGAGGCAGGGCAGGCCTGTGTGTGATACTGAGGTGGGACAGTGTGTCATGGGGGAGCTTGCTGGGGAGGGCTGTGGGGCCAGGGCTGGCCCCCCATTGCTGTGGGGAACCAGGAAAGGGGCACTTGAGCTTTCCTGCTGTGAGCTGGGTGATGCCAAAGGCATTGGGCACCCTGCCTTCTTCCCTGACCATGGCCTCCTTGCTCATTGGAGGCGGTGCTGGGCTCCAGATTGCCCCAGGACTCGGCACCGCATCAGCCAAGGCCTAATAACACCCATAAATCAGGCAGATGTCAGCCTGCCTATTGCTGGGCACTGAGCAGCCCTTGGGAAGAGCAAGAGCTGTCCCTCAGGCCTCATGGCTGCTTCTGGATGACCATGAGCCGGAGAGAGGGGGGCAGGAGGCAGCTGGGCTCGGGCTGTGCTCATTCTGGCCTTGGTTGGAGAGGCAAACTGTGAGGAGGGGACAAAGGGAGAGGAGAGTGAGCGGGGACACGGCGCAGCTTCCCGCTGAGAAGAGAGTTGGTGTAAAGTGATGGCATCCTGGAGTGCTGCCTCACCAGGTGATCCCTTGGGGGGGGATAACAGGCTGCTGGTGGCTTGGAAAGTGTCTTAGGCCAAGCATGGCTGAGCCACAAGTGTCTCCACTTGTCTCCACGCTCCTGCCTCCCCTGGGCTGGGTGCTTTTAGCAGCCCATGAACCTCTTGCAGAGAGAAGGTGCTACAGAGAACGCGGGTGACAGTGCAGGATCCTGGGGCCAGTCAGGTCTAAATCCCCTGGTACATCCAGCCAGGTGCTGGACAGCGCTGTTTGGTAAACGCTGATCACGCTGCTCTCTGTGTCAGAGCTGGCAGGGAGCCACCCAGAGGGGTGGTTGGATCTCGGAGGGATACAACCCCCCCTCTGCCAGGAGATTAGCTCCAGGCTGACTGTACTGGCACTGCCGCGCTCCCAGCCCGATTCGAGCCTTATCTCCAGAGCACCATCCCCAGCGTGCAGGCTGGTGCCTGCGCAGGAATTTACAGGGTTGCCAGAAAGCTTTGACCTTCTGAAGAGGAGAAGAGACAGAAGGAAAAAGGGAGACATTTCAATCTTTAAATCCTCCTGTACTGCAAACTTCAAATGGGGCTGAGTGAAATCAAAAGGCTTTGCATCCCAGCAGCCACGGGAGGAGATGAGCCGTAACGGCAGCTTGCCTTGTGCAGAGAGCTTGGGGCTGGAACACAAGTGGGGGTGGGGGGCTGGCTTTTACACCCCTGGTCCTCACTGGGGCTGGCCAGGGCACCAGGAGGCTTGTTGCCACTCGTGCCACCTTGTGCTGGGTCGCAGGAGATGAAGCAGTGCTGAGCAGGGTCTGGCTGGGTTTGCCAGACTTGTTTCACATGTGGCTTTCAGCACATGGTTGCCAGGGCTACCTGGTGGCAACAGCCTGATCTGTTAGTCTGTTCTGTGTGTCCTGGTAGCAGCACATGTTTAGGCAGCTGCCCAGGGTACATCTGCATGCAGATGTGCCAGACAGAGTTGCACCCTGCATGGAAGGGCAGGCAGGGGAGATGTGGTGGCACAGGGCTGTGCTGCACCTTTGCATGGCTTAGGACAGAATTGTCTTGAAGAGCGTGGGTCCTGTCCCTGCTCTGGACAGCACAGTGTGGTGTCATACCCAGACTGAGAGAGGGGCAGAGATTATGGTGTGTAAGTAAGCAGCTGCCCTGTGTTTACACCAGTGAGCCACTGTGGTCCTGACAGGGCCACTGTGGGCTAGAGCAGACCTCCTGGCAAAACCACTGTCTGGGGTCACGTGGAGAGGAGAGTTAATGACTGAAAAATAAATCCACTGACCAAATTTGTTGTGGGCAGAGAGGGGGGAGAGCAACAACCCCTGCAAAGGGCCAAGCAGCTGGCATCTGGGCAGTGTAAAGTGGCAGGGCTGGGGGAAGTGGTCTGTGGCAGTTGTGGTCTCGAAGGGACTGGTGTGAGTTTGGCCCGAGCGAGGCGTGGGACTTGCTGCCTGGCACATCCCCAGCTGGGGTAGGTACAGTCTGTCTCACTGGGAGGGGTGCTCGGTGCCTGCCTGTGCCTGTAGTGGGGTTTCCTGGAGGAATTAGGAACATGGTCACTGCCCAGCTATCCAGCTCCCATCTTGGACTGTTATTTGCAGCCTGATATCCAGGCAGCTCCAAGGAGATCCACTCCGAGGCAGTGGGATCCATTGGGTTTCTGGGAGCTGGGTAGGTGGGATGAGGCAGGACACCCCACATAAATTGGCTGCTGGGGTGGGAGCACCCAAACTGCTGATACAAGTGTGCTTAACGTGGGGGTGAGATGCTGCTACTGGCCGGTGTCCTGGGAGAGCAGGTGGGCATGCCGGCACGCTCCAAGTGTGCTTGCATCCCGTGTTTGCAGGGAGATGGCTCGTTGGTCCCAAGGGGAGGGAGTTTGTTTCCAAGGAAAATAAAGATTAAAGAGAATTAAACAAACTGGAGATGGGCTGGGGAAGGAAGAGATGCGGAGCAGATGGTGAGAAGGGAGGAAGCAGAGAAAGAGGCACAAAAGCCTCGGAGACTCTGGAGGAGGGAGGAAGGAAGCAGCAGGAGGGGTGCGCGGGGAAAGGCAGCGTAGGGGAGGCAGACAGGGTCAGTGGGGAAGCAAAACACCCCGGGCCTGGCATCGGCTCCTGTGTTTGCCCAACCTCCTGCTGGGATTTCCTTCTGCCCGATTCTCTCCAGCATCTTTGTTCCTGAGAGCTCAGTTTGCTGCCGAGATCCAGAACAGGGAGGAAACCTGGGAGTTACCTCAGTGAGAGCCTGAGGGGAGGGAGAAGATGCAGCTGCCCCAACTACCCCCTCTCCAGCCCAGGTGACACCCTGCTGGCCCCTAGGGCTGTGGCTCCAAGCTTCCTTAGACAAGGACTCGATTCTTTTGGGGGCTACACTGGGGTGCAGGGCTTTGTCCTGGGATGGGAGTGGGGAGATCCTCCAAGCAATACATGGAGACCTGAAGTGGTCCCTGTTCCCTCCCACAGATGGGATCCACAGTGTGACAGCCCAGTGTGTCCTGCGGGTGATCATCATCACGGAGGACATGTTGGCCAACAGCATCACGGTGCGGCTGGAGAACATGTGGCAGGAGCGCTTCCTCTCCCCGCTGCTGTTCACCTTCCTGGAAGGGGTGGCCACCGTGCTTGCGACACCCAAAGAGGACATCTTCATCTTCAACATCCAGAATGACACAGACGTGGGTGGCACCGTGCTCAACGTCAGCTTCTCAGCCCTGGCGCCGCGGGGCGGGCGCTACTTCAGCTCGGAGGAGCTGCAGGAGCAGCTGTACATGAAGCGCATGGTGCTGACGGGCGCCTCCATGCTGGACGTGCTGCCCTTCGATGACAACGTCTGCCTGCGGGAGCCCTGCCAGAACTACATGAAGTGCATCTCCGTCCTCAAGTTCGACAGCTCAGCCCCCTTCATTGCATCCCCCTCCACCCTCTTCCGGCCCATCCACCCCATCACCGGCCTGCGGTGCCGCTGCCCGCAGGGCTTCACCGGGGACTACTGTGAAACGGAGATCAACCTCTGCTATTCCAACCCTTGCCTGAATGGTGGGATCTGCACCCGCAAGGAGGGGGGATACACGTGCGTTTGCCGCCAGCACTTCAGCGGTGAGTGCCTGGGTCTGGGGTCTGCAGGAGGGAGGGTGAGCAAGTCCCTTGCTGTCACTGTCACCATGCCGGGGTGCTCTTCCCAGCAGGACGTGAGTGTCAGAGACCCTCTTTGCCTGCAGAGGTCTGGCTCTGCTCCCGGCTCTCCGTGTTTCCATGGTGCTGGATGTGCAGCGCTGAGGTTGCCATAGAAATCTGTCTTGTAGGGACGTGGTATGGAGGCCTCTTGGGAACCTTGGCCACCACCTCCCAGCCTTTTTCATAGAGCAGGAGGACTGGGCTGGACCATGCCAAGCAGGGACACAGGATGCCCATCACCCCTACCTGATGCCAGTGGGGTGATGGGCTCTGGGACCATTGGAGGTGCTGGCTTCAGCTGTGACAGTGTTCAGCTGCTGTGGCAGAGGTGCAGAGCCCACACTGGCCCCATGTGCAGTGGGTGAGCTGCTGCCTATCCAAAACAGAAGTTGAGGTTGGGCCTAGCTGCTCCACAAGGCAGAATCAGATCCAAGCAGATCTGGTGCTAGCCATGGGGAGAATCCCTGGGCCAGACAGTGTCTTGCTGCCACAAGTCTCCAAAAGGCTGTAGAGACCTATGCCCAGCCACTGGCAACCTAGACATGAGTGAAAGTCGTCTGTGGCTACTTGGGAGGGAGCCCCTGCCTGCCCTCCCTTCTGGGACGGAACGTGGCAGCAGATGGCTGTCTTGGAGCTGGTCTCCTTTTGGTGGTTCCTGGTGAGATAAGCAGAGTCAGTGGTAATTAACCTCCAGCATTTGAAGCGTGAACAGCCATTAGGAGAAGGGTTAATGAGCTCATTTTCCTGTCACTTCATGCTGTCTCCTCATCCTCCTTGCATGCCACAGAGCAAATAATGGGAGCAGGACTACAGCTGAGTGATTCCCTGTGTGCTGCGGGGACAGCGTGGGAAGAGAGGCTGGCCAGCCCCCTGGCTGCACTGCTGGCCTGGCTTGGGCCATCCCCATTGCTGGCGCCAGCAAGGTGCAAGGGTGTTTGTTGTCCCTGATCTAGCTGGTTTCCAGTTGGCTTTTGCCCCTAGATCAGTACCAGCACGAAGGGATAGGGGGATCCTGGTGCTGTGGGTGAGACTTTCATACCTATTGGTAGGGAGCTCGGTAGCACTGGGCTGTCCCCACATCCCAGAGCCAGGACTGTACAGCAGCAATGCCCAAGGAGGCACTCTCAGCATTGCCAGGGCTTCCTTAGCTTGTCCTTGACTTTCCATCCTTAGGATTGTGCAGTCCACCTGTGGCCAGTCCCCTCCTGTCCCATTTCCAAGCCATCCTGGGTCCAAACTTGCCCTTCCAGCTGAAGCTGGCATCCCATCCAGCCCAGGGGCTTGGGCTGCTTGTTGGCTACCATGGGAAATACCTGGGTGACACCTGGGTTGTCACATCCTTTGCCTGCCCTCAGCCACCCCACAAACTCCTACCCCTTGGCTACCTTGCCCCAAAACCAGGCTGAGACCTACACTCCTGAAGCAAGGAGTGGATGGGTGGCCTCTGCGTGCATGCCCCCGGCCCAGGATGTGTCCCAAGCCTCCTGTCTTGCTCCCCCAGGTGAGAACTGTGAAGTGGACAGCCGCTCCGGGCGCTGTGTGCCTGGCGTGTGTCGCAACGGAGGCACCTGCACCAACAGTGCCGATGGGGGCTTCCGCTGCCAGTGCCCGGCGGGTGGCTTCGAGATGCCCTTCTGTGAGGTGTCCACGCGCTCCTTCCCACCACGATCCTTCGTCATGTTCCGGGGCCTGCGCCAGCGTTTCCATCTCACCCTCACTCTCTCGTGAGTCCTCTCCTTCCTGTGCTGGACACTGTCACCAGCTGGCTTGCACAGTCCCACTGTGGGGGCTCTTGTGCACCAGGGCCTGTCTAGGGACATGTTGGTGCTCTCCAGACCCCACATTACAGGCTTTGCCTTACCACAGGGCTGTCCTGGCACCTTCAGCTAAGGGGCTCTGCGTCTGCACTGGCATGTCTCCCCAGGCATCAGCTTGTCCCTTAGAATCATAGAATCATAGAATTTTTAAGGCTGAAAATGACCCCTAAGATCATCCAGTCCAACCATTAACCTACCACCACCAAGTCTACCTTCCTTCAGTGCCTCTTCCCTTCCCTGCTGCCAGCTCTCTGCTTTCATGCCAAGCCCTCCATGTTCCCAGAGCATCTCCTGGGTCAAGCTCCCAGCCCCCTCCCAGCTGGGCTTGCACCCAGGGCCAGGCCTGGGTCTTACCCTGTCCCTGTGCTGTGCCAAGGGAGAGCAAGGATCTCCACTTGTGTGCACACCTGCCCTCCCACTTCTTCCCTTTCCCCAGGTTCAGCACCGTGGAGCCCAGTGGCCTCCTGCTCTACAATGGGCGCCTGAATGAGAGGCATGACTTCCTGGCAGTGGAGATCATCCAGGGGCAGGTCCAGCTGAAATACTCCACAGGTAGGCTCAGCCCTGCCTGTTGTGGGATTTGTGCCCTGGGAGCTGTGAGAAGGCCTGCGCTGAGTGGGGAGGGAGGGGTGCTGCCCTGGATGGAGCCCGTGCTGAGGGAAACAGGGTTGAGAGAGGTGTTGATGAGCATCAGCACAGAGAATGGGTGTGTGTCTCAGGACCCTCCCCAGGCTTAGGAGTTTAAGTGCAGCAGGAAGGTGGGTGAGCACAAACCAGCATAAACCCTTTTGAGGTCTCCCCTGCTGCTCTGCCCCATTGTGGCACTGAATACTTCATCTCCTGCCTTGCTGTGGGTCAGTCGGGAGAGGAGGAGCATCTTGGGAGGGTGTTTGCTGTCCTGCCTGTCTCACTGCCGCTGTCCTGTGCCATTGCTGAGCCCTGTGCCATTGCTCTTCCCATGCTGCCTGCCTCAAGGGATGCTAGGACCAGTTGCCAAGAGCACTGGGCTCTCCTGTTAACAACTGGGACTTGCCTCCCCTGCAAGGCCACAGCAGACAGGGAGCTTATCCCTCTGAAACCCGTCTCCATGCCAGTGTGAGGCCATTGGCAATGTGGAGTGTTTGGTGCATGCAGGAGGGGCAGGTGAGCCCAGGGACTGCCTGGCCTTCTTAAGTGTGCCATCATCCCTGTCTTCCCAGGAGAGTCCAGCACGGTGGTGAGCCCCTACCTGCCAGGGGGTGTGAGTGATGGGCAGTGGCACACGCTGCAGCTCCACTACTACAACAAGGTACGTGTGCCCCAGCTGTCCCCGACTCATGCGGCTCGTGCTCCCTGTAGGTGGGAGTGAGCAGCTCTGAGTTTCCTGTTCTCCATCTCCACCCCATAGGGAAGGCTGTGGAGAGAAGGTAGAGGAGGTTTTCTGCCCTTGGGGATGGGTGCAGGGGGCAGTCAGCTGGTCCATGGGGAGACTGGCCCTCAGGGGCACACTTGGAGGTGTCAAGGACGCACTCGGTGCAGTGTCCTCTCCAGTATCCATCTCTGGTGCTGCTTGCTGGGCTCAGACGATGTTCCTCCTGCCTCACTCACACTCCACCAATGCCTGGGCCATGCTCAGGCCCTTTGCTCATGAGAGCCCCTGGGTGCCCGGGTCTGTGGACATGTGTGCTGCTAACACCTTGCATTTGGTTTCAGCCCAAGGTCAATGCCCTGGGTGTGGTGCAGGGCCCCTCCAAGGACAAGGTGGCCATCTTAACCGTGGACAAATGTGATGCCTCAGTGGCCCTGCAGTTTGGCAGTGAAATTGGGAACTACTCCTGTGCTGCAGAGGGTGTGCAGACCAGCTCGAAGAAGTGAGTTTCTCAGGGACTGTGTGGGTAGAGGAGCAGGGCTCCTGGGTCCTCTGCAGAGTCATCCCTTCACATCTGGGTCAGCTGTAGTTCCAGGGGCCTTGGCTGTGTGTGCCTGTCCCCTGGGATGTCTGCTTCCTAGCTCTGGGGAGCCAGCTGGCCAGACTGAGGTTGCTGTGGCTTTCAAAGCCCTGGGCTTCTGTCTTGTAGGTCCCTGGACCTCACGGGTCCCTTGCTCCTCGGAGGGGTCCCCAACCTGCCAGAAAACTTCCCTATCAGTCACCGAGACTTTGTGGGGTGCATGAGAGACCTGTACATTGACAGCAAACGCATCGACCTGGCCTCCTACATTGCCAACAATGGAACTGCTGCAGGTACCAGTGCCTCTCCTGCCAGCCTCTGCCCTGGGAATTGCTTCTCCTGCTCACACAGCAGCACTGCCAAGCTGTAACAGCATCATGGCATCACAGCTGGAGCTGAGCAGCTTCCCATCAGAGAATGGGGCCTCCAGAGAGCCACTCCCCACCAGAGATAATATTCTGGGAATGAATGTCCTCTGACCCCAAGTGGAGAGCCTGCAGAGCTCTGGAAAGATGCCACGTAGTTGGTCCAGCTCCACAGGGTCTTTCTTTTGGCATGAGGAGCAGTGACAGCCTTGACCCTTGTTCCTGAGCAGGCAAGGCCTGTGCTGAGAGTCTGAGCAGTTGGGCGGCCATCTGGCAGCCAGGGAAGGGCCTGGGGGACAATGGTGTCTCCTCATGTGGGTTGGAGGGAGGTGGTGAGCAGGTTAATGCTGATGTGGGTTTGATGTGATGTGATGTGATGGATGTAATGTTTGTTTCTCCAGGCTGCCATGCCAAGCACACGTTCTGTGACTCTAACCCCTGCAAGAATGGTGGCACCTGCTCTGTCAGCTGGGGAACTTACTCCTGCCTCTGTCCCGTCGGCTTTGGGGGCAAAGACTGTCGCCACCGTGAGTGAGCGGGTGCTGCTGGGCATGGGCAGGCTGGGTTTGGGCAAGACTGTGCTGGGTTTGCTGTGGAAGCAGGGTAAGAGGTCTGTGTAAGACAGACTAGCACTGGTGTCCCATCCCTTCTCACTTCCGCTTTCCTTTCCAGCCATGCACCATGCCCACTATTTCCAGGGCAACAGTGTCCTGACTTGGGACTTCAAGACAGATGTGAAGATCTCTGTGCCCTGGTACCTGGGGCTGGCGTTTCGGACACGCCAGCCAGATGGGGTGCTTCTGCAGGCCCATGCTGGGCAGTACACCACCCTGCTCTGTCAGGTAGGGCCGCAGCACCGGGCACCAGCCTCTCCTGCCTCTCTCCAGCCTCTCAGGGGAGCAGGAGGACCCTGCCCTCCACGTTGACTTCAGCCCAGGTGGAGGGTGGTTGTTGGGAAGTGTGTTTAGCAGGACCAGGTTTCCCTCCCCATGCTCAGAGCTCGAAGGGAGGCTTGGCTGGAGGCAGACAGAGTTGGCGAGGCCTTTGCTCACTGCTGCTGTTGCTGGTTTCCTCTCCGCAGCTGGCTGGTGGCTTGCTGTCCTTCATGGTGAGCAGGGGATCCGGGCGCAGCACCAGCCTCCTCCTGGACCAGCTGCAGCTCAGCGATGGGAAATGGCATGACCTCCAGCTGGAGCTGCGGGATGTCCGCAGCGGGCGAGACTTGCGCTACATCATCACCCTCACTCTGGACTTTGGGCTTTACCAGGTAGATTCTCCTTGAGGCCTCAGCACAGGCGGGGACTGGATGGGGTGGTTGGCATACACTGGCTTGGCTGCACCTCTGCACCTGCCGAGAGGGCTGGGTCAGGGGCCGGGCTGGTGCCAGTTGCCCCATGTTACTCCCCTTTGCAGGACACAGTGGTTGTTGGAAACGAACTGCATGGCCTGAAGGTGAAACACCTGCATGTGGGGGGAGTCCTGGGCTCTGGCGAGGTGCAGAATGGACTGAGGGGCTGCATACAGGTGAGTCCATTGCTCTGGGCTTTCCCTTTCCAGTAGGTCTGTTACATGGAGGGGTGGAAGCACAGGTCTGGCAGCTGCTGCTAGGTGTCCATCCTGCTGGTGACACTCCCTCAGAGCATTCAAGGCTCTGAGGTGCTGTGGGGCAGCCATAAATTAATGCATCAGGGATGGGGCGTGGGGTGACTGCCCCAGAGGTTGTGGAGTGCTGGAGGACTGGAGCCTCATGTATCTGTCCTGGCTTCACCGTGAATTTGTCGCCTGCATTGCAGGGTGTGCGCCTGGGTGACAGCGTCACTGGGACCACGCTGCCCAAGCCCAGTCATGCCTTGAGGGTGGAGGCTGGTTGCAGTGTCCCAAGCCCCTGCAACTCCAGCCCTTGCCCAGCCAACAGCATCTGCAAGGATGAGTGGCAGAGCTACTCCTGCGTCTGCCAGCCAGGTAGGGCCTGCAGAGTCCTGCAACCCCTTTGTCCTCGATGCCTGTCTTCTCTTCTCCCCCTGGGCTTCCTCCTGGCCTGTGACTGCTCTCCTGCCCATCTCTTGGGGGTGTCCAGGGCCTAGAAGTCCCCACTAGATACTCCTTAGTTTTGTGGGGAGCAAAACCCCTCCTGAACCCCATGAATCCACTTCTTTCTGCTCTGGCCCCTCTCAGGGGGAAGGTGCTTGCTTTACATGGTGGTCTCTGTCCACACCTCAGGGTACTATGGAGGGGACTGTGTGGATGTGTGTCACCTCAACCCCTGCAAGAACAAGTCAGTGTGTCGCCGCAAGCCAGGCTCACCCTTGGGTTACGTGTGCGAGTGTGGAGGGAACTTTTTCGGGCAGTACTGCGAGCACAGGTGAGATGTGGAGCATCAGGCAGGGCTGTGGCCTCTGTGCCTGGCTCTGTGCTCCCCACTTGTCCCAGCTATGTGACCAGGGACCTCTCGGTGCCACCCAGCTCCTTGGTGCTGCTGAGCAGCTGGGCTGGTGTTAGGAGAAGGCCTAGGGAATTTGGTTATTGTAACAGCAGAGATATTTCTCTCCCCAGGATGGACCAGCAGTGTCCGAAGGGCTGGTGGGGGAACCCAACCTGTGGGCCCTGTAACTGCGATGTGAACAAGGGCTTTGACCCTGACTGCAATAAAACCAACGGACAGTGCCACTGCAAGGTGAGGGGCAGCTGTGCCCATGGGGATGTGGCCCATGACTGGCCTGGAGCTCTGCCTGTCCTCTCCAAAGGCCTGGCAGCTGCCCAGGCCTTGCTTTGTGTGCCCACTTCTGTGCTGGATCCCTGCTCAGCTCTTCTGTGCAGGGGACACAATGATTGTGGGGGCAGTGGAGGTGCTTGCCTGGCCTTTCTCTGCCTGGCTCCATTGGTTGCCGAGGCAGCAGCCCCTCTGCTGCTGTCCCAGTGGGCTGTCTGATGGCTGTCCTTGTCTGCCTCCAGGACTTCCACTACCGCCCCAAAGGCAGCGACACATGCCTGCCTTGTGACTGCTACCCCGTGGGCTCTACCTCCCGCTCCTGCGACAAGGAGACTGGACGCTGCCACTGCCGACCAGGGGTCATCGGGCGCCAGTGCAACAGCTGCGATAGCCCTTTTGCCGAGGTGACACCCAGTGGCTGCGAGGGTGAGTGTGGGCACAGTAGGGAGCTGGTGCCATGGGACTTGGTGTCAGTGACTTCTCCCTGTGACTGACCCTTGGGGTCTGTGTCTCTGCAGTGCTCTATGATGGTTGCCCCAAAAGCCTGAAGGCGGGTGTGTGGTGGCCCCAGACCAAGTTTGGCTTCTCAGCTGCAGTGCTGTGTCCAAAAGGCTCCTTGGGTGAGTGGAGAATGCAATGGGAAGGGGAGGGAGCAGCCTGGCTGTCCTGCTGAAGGCTGTCACAGCCCCAGCAATATCACTCTGTTTTCATGTTGTCCCAGTCCTGTTTAACTGGACTTGAGAAGGAGAAAATGCCACAGCCTGAGGGAGAGCAGAAGGGGCTGGCCACAGGGATAGGGCCTGGAACAGGCTGTATCATCTAGGCCCATCACCCAGCCTCAGGGCTGTGGTGTTCCCTCAGCCTCAGTCCCCATCTTCTCCCTGCTTCTTACTGGTTTTGGTGGGCTCAATGCTGGGGTCAGGGCTGGCAGGGCAGTGTGGCACCCGCAGCCTCTTGCTGTGGCTCTGCCAGCCCCACTGGCAGTGCGAGGGAAGCAGACCGTGGCGTGCTGTCAGGCGAGTGTCTCGGGTAGGAGTCGCATCCCGAGCTGGAGGAGGCCGTCCTTGGTGACGGCAAAGGTGTGAGCAGGGTATCTGGGACTGTAGGGCAGTGTGAGCCCCAGGGGACAATACAAACCATGTCCTTCTCCAGCCGTTCGCCCCAGGAGGAGGCAGATTCGGCTCCTAACTGTTGTCGCTTCTCTCCCCGGTTCTCTCGCCCTCCGTGCTCAGGCTTGAGGGGTGCAGGTAAGGTTGTTCCCATCTCCTTCCCCCTGTGCTGTAAGAGCTGTGCCACGTGGCTTTCCCTCCCTTGTTCCTGCCTGGTACCCTGCACACCCCTGCTCTCTCCCCGCCGCTTCTGGAGCTGCCCGGTGTCCTCCCACTGCTTTGCCTGGCCTCGCCGCTCCTACACGCTCTTCCCTTCTCCCAGCACACTAACCGGCACGAGCCTGGCTGCAGCCGCATGCGGCCCCTGCCACCCGCTCTCCCGAGCCTCTGCTCCGCGCTCTGCTCCCGGCTGCTCTGGATGCTGGCTCTCCCAGGCTGGGCCTGCTTGCTTGCGCTGGGCGGGCGAGGAGCTGGCTGTGAGCAGGAACGGGTGCGGCGTGGAGG
The DNA here is from genome assembly GCA_013399135.1 of Heliornis fulica. Lineage (NCBI taxonomy): Eukaryota > Metazoa > Chordata > Aves > Gruiformes > Heliornithidae > Heliornis > Heliornis fulica. The sequence goes on from VXBZ01002761.1 coordinate 2,301,989, forward strand.
AAGGGGGAGATGTTTGGGGAGGGGGTGTGTGGTAGGATGGGAGCAGGAACTGGTGGGCACAAGGTCCTTCTACATGGCTGGCCGGGGGAGGCAGAGGGACCCAGGGGCTGGATCCTGCCCAGATCCACAGCTGAGCCAGTCTCTGTTTGAAGGCCAGCATGGAGGTTTCTTTGTTCTCCCTGCTGCAGTGGCACTGGTGCTTCTGCAGCTTGCAGAAAGGTGGTTGGGGGGACAGAGTGGAGCTGGAGGTGGTGGGAAGGGGCGTGCTAGGCACTGGGCTCTTCTGAGCCTGTTCCAGGGTTCCTCTCCCCACCCTGGTCATGCTGCTGCCCTCTCCCAGCCATGGGCACCTGCGTGGGCTCCTGTGCCCTGTCTACTTACCCTAGGAGGGCCTGGTCTACAACCCTGCTGAGTACACTGCTGTTTACTGGGTTACTCTTGGTCAGAGTATGTGTGGTGACACTTGTGGCCCAGGACACTGCTCTCTGTGTCAGCTTTAGCAGCACTTTTGGTGGTGGGTACCAGCTGATCCCGTTCATTGCTGGTGTGGCGCTCAGGAACCAGCCAGGGATTGGGTATGCACTGGGTGCTGAACCCACACTCCATCCCACTCAGCTGCAGGGGCTTGCCTCTGGGGTAGGTTTGCCAGCCCCACAGCAGGGGTGTTGTCATCCAGTGGTGATTTTTGCCTTGTAGAGAGAGGCAGGACCTCAGCAGGTATTGCAGGCTGTCAGTTGCGGGATGCTTAGAGCTGCATGGGCTTCAGTAGTTTGGGGTCAGGTGTGCTCTGAGGTTACAGTCACATCCCCTCCAGGTACCAGAGGCTTCTCCAGCCTGAGGTCTGCCAGGTGACTTAGTCCTCTTTGCAGTTCTGTGTGTTGGCATCTGGTGTGGTGCAGCTCTGAAGCACACGTAGGAACACAGCTCCTGCAGGGAGGGGATGGCAGCAGCTTGCTGAGGGGACACAGACCAAGGGTGGAATGGTTGCCTGATGCAAAGCGTGAGGACAACGCTGTGGTGTTACAGGCCCTCGTAATCACTTGCTGATGCTGCTTTTCAGGGTTAGCTGGTGCAGGGGGTTAGCTGGTGTGGGGGGTTCTTGCTGCAGGGGTGCAGTGGGGAAGGTGTGTATCCTGTGCTGAATTTCAGACATGCCCTTCTTACCAATTTTAGGTGCAGCCATCAGACACTGTGATGAGGACAAGGGCTGGCTGGAGCCAGATCTCTTCAACTGCACTTCACCTGCCTTCAAGGAGCTCTCCATGCTGGTAATCCCCTCGGCTCTGCAGCCCTGACAGCAGGAGCTGCACAAGCAAGGGCTCACAGCCAGGTTTCAAAGAGCTCAGCTCTCCTTGGGCACCTAGAGTAGGAGCAAGCCTTGTCACAGTGCTCAGCACGCTCCTTGTCCCACCTCCTGCCCCCAAACTCATCCTGTGCAAGCATTGGCCTGACCTGAAATTCACTTTGGTTTCATCTCACCTCACCTCTTATCTTGAGTGCTCCCATCAGGGCAGACCTGTGTCCCACCCCAGTGTTTAAGAAGTAAACAGACAACCCTGAGCAGGGCTGAATTGTTTGAAACTGGTGGGATGTCTGTCCTGTGGGACAGCTGTAGTCCCCAGACCCTTCATTGACAAATCCCTTAGAAGTATCCAGGCAGGTTTATTATACACTTGTATCCCCCCAAGGCTGAACTGTAACTGACACCAGGAGACTTTCAGGGAAAGCGTCACTAGATGCTTGTTCTATCCTATCTTCTTCTTGGTCTCTGTCATGCATGGTACTGGGTTAGCTGGGCCTGGCTCAGAGCAACCCTTGATGGGTTGCTGTAGGCTGATTTGTCTGCCAGAGTTGCTTCCTATTGTAGTGACCACCACTGTGAGTGTCCCTGGCTTGTTTCAGAAATCGTCTCTGGGCCAAGCAGGGTCTGCAGCACCCTAGTTTCACAGTAAGGAATCGCTTAATTGTTTCATCCCCTTCTTACTCCCCACTGGCAGCTGGAGGGCCTGGAGAAGAATGAGACTGAGCTCAACACGATTGAAGCCAAGAAGCTGGCCCACCGTCTCCGAGCTGTGACAGACCACATGGACCACTACTTTGGCAATGACGTGCACATCACTTTCCGCCTGCTCTCCCGCCTTATGGCCTTCGAGAGCCAGCAGCATGGCTTTGGCCTGACAGCCACACAGGATGCCCACTTCAATGAGGTGAGTCCTTCCTCTGGATCAGAGTAGCTTCTGATGCTCCTTCTCTCTATCTCTTTATTGGCCACCCTAGGCCTGGGTCTCTGAGGGGCTCAAGGATGTTGTGAGACTGTGTCAGGAGCACCAGACTCCCCAGTGCCACAGAGCAAAGCCCATGGAGGTCGCCTGTGTGGTTGGGATGGAAGAGGCAGAGAGCTGGGTTTGCTTAACCTGGTCCAGGGAGGGCAAAGGGAGGTCTTTCTGTTGCCTGCAAGTCCCTCACAGCAGGCGTGCTGGGAAGATGTCTTAGCAGAACACTGGCTGATGAACACTGGGGGGCTCGTCATAGGAGAAAGTACCCTTCTTCTGCAGCTGGGCAAAGAGTACAGTGCTGCATCCTGGGGGTGGTCAGGACAGGGCCCAAAGGCAATGTTTCCCTCATCTCCCACCCCCATGTCTCTCCCCTGCAGAACCTGCTGCGTGCAGGCAGCTCTGTGCTGGCGCTGGAGAACCGGGAGCACTGGGCCATGCTGCCGCATGGCGAGCATGGCAGCGCCAGCCTCATGGAGCAGCTGCGGGACTACTCGGGCACGCTGGCCAGCAACATGAAACTCACCTACCTCAACCCTGTCGGTGTCGTCACCCCCAACATCAGTGAGTTGGGTCCAGCTGGTGCTGGGGCCTGGGTGGGGTGGTGCAGAGGCACCCCTCTGCTGCGCCTTGTCCCCTTTTCCTTTTCTCGTGGCACTTCAGCAAGGGCATTCACAGGCTCTTCATCTCCTTGGTGACTCTCTCAAACATGGGGCGTGTTTGTGAGAGATGTCCTGGTTCCATGCCTGCCTGGAGCAGTGCACACACCACCAGGAGCCAGCAGAGCCACATGTGCTGCCCACTCCCTGTTACCCCCAGTCCAACCTGAGTCTCCAGTGATAAAAGCCACTGACCCCAGTGGCAGAGGTAGCCTGCCCTGTGGCAGAGCAAGGGGAAAGAGTGCTGTAGATGCTGGGATCTCATCTCATGCCCAGTCACGGGACATATCTACAACCCAGCCTGTGGCTCACACGATCCCTTTGCTGGTGACTTCAAACATGGGGTGCTCTAGAGCATGGTTACTCTCCAAGTGGCCATCCTAGAGCTGACTTTCGCTCCCTTGATCCTCCATAGTGCTGAGCATTGATTGCATGGAGAACCATTCCCATATCCGCCGGCGCTACCCTCGCTACCACAGCAGCCTCTTCCGGGGCCAGCCTGCTTGGGACCCCCACACCCATGTTGTGCTGCCACTGTCGGTGCTGAGCCCCCTAAAAGCTGAAGGTGAGCATGTGGACATTCCTCATGGAACAGCATGGGTGGGTGTGGAAAGGGAAATGTGCCCCTGCACTGTCAGAGGTCCATAAGTTACCCCTGAGAGCTCAGAGCTTCTGACTTCACCACATCTCAGCAGCTCCTGGTGGGCTTACAAGCCGCCTTCAGAGCAGCATGTGTATGTTCTCACCATCCCCTTGTGTGCCTCAGCTGCCCCCGTGGCAGTGCCCACACCAGCTGGGGGCGAAGGGAACTACACTGTGGAGAACTCCTCCCCAAGGCAGGCACTGCCAGAGCCCGAGCCTGCTCTCACTGTGATCATCCTCATCATGTACCGCACCCTGGGGGGGCTGCTGCCCGCACGCTACCAGGTGGATCGCCGCAGCGTCAGGTACGTCCTCCTCCCCTTTGCTCTTCACAGTAGAGAGAGGCTGGCTGGACTGTGGCCCCTCCGGCCGTTGCTGAGTCGGTCATGGTTTGGCTTTGGTTCCCAGCCAGATGGCCCCGTAGTGCTCTGCACCATATTTCCTGACCCTTTGGTGTGGGCTGGGCAGAGCTGTTCCTTCCGAGATGTCCGTGCAGGACGTCTGCAAAGTCCCCAGAGGGCTGCAGCTGCCAGGCATGGTGAAGGCAGAGCTCTGTTGCTCCTTGCAGGCTCCCCAAGAATCCCGTGATGAACTCTCCCATCGTGAGTGTGTCTCTGTTCAGCAATCACACCTTCCTGCGAGGACCCCTGGACACCCCTCTCGTGCTGGAATTTCACCTGCTGGAGACAGCCAACAGGAGCAAACCTCTCTGTGTCCAGTGGAACCACTCCAACCCGTGAGTTGAGCCCAGTTGAACCGGTGCCTTTGAGCTGCTTTCCCATTGCCTCCTCGTTCCCCGAGGTTCCCTGGCCACGGCAGGGTGTGTGCCTGGGCAGCACTGGGACATGGGAGTTTCTGCTGTCTCCCAGGGATTTGTTCCTGAGGGAGAGCACAGCAGGGTTCCTGCAGGGCTTGGGCTCCAGTACTTCAGCTGTAGGAGTGCAGTTGTATCTGCTGGTAGAAAAGCCTTGCCAACCACCCCTCTTCTCTATGGTTCCTTCCCCACACACCACACTCATCTGTCTTCTCTCCTAAGTGCACTCTGCTTTTTGGTGGCTGCAGGACCAACCCCTCCGGCTTCTGGACAGCCAGAGACTGTGAGCTTGTGTACCGAAACACCACACATGTCCACTGCCAGTGCTCCCAGTTTGGCACCTTTGGGGTTCTGATGGACAGCTCGCACCGAGAGGTAACCTTGGCCTGCAGGGCTGTGGGAGGTGGTGGGGGATGTTAGCCCCAGGGTCCCAGAAGGCACAGGCAGAAAATTCCCTGTGGGACACAACTTGAGCTTGAGAGCTCAGCAGGCTTCTCATGTCTTCCCCCTAACACCACCATTTGCCTTTGGTCCTCTGCTGCTGCAGCAACTGGAAGGTGACCTGGAGACATTAGCAATTGTCACCTATTCCTTGGTGTCTCTGTCCTTGGTGGCTCTGCTGCTGACCTTCTCCTTCCTGAACTGCCTCAAAGGCCTCAAGTCCAACACACGTGGCATCCACTCCAACATATCAGTCACCCTCTTCTTCTCCGAGCTGCTCTTTCTCCTGGGCATCAACCACACTGAGAACCAGGTCTGTGGGTTTGACGGAGCACACCCGTGGGGTGGGGGCGAGGTGTGGATGGTGCAGTTAGCGTTGGCACAGTGGGACCATCTCTGAGTGGCTTCTATCTCCCCAGTTCCTTTGCACTGTGATTGCCATCCTCCTCCACTGCTTCTTCCTCTCCACCTTCGCCTGGCTCTTTGTCCAGGGCCTCCACATTTACCGCATGCAGACCGAAGCCCGCAATGTCAACTTTGGGGCCATGCGTTTCTACTACGCCATCGGCTGGGGAGTGCCCGCCATCATCACTGGTGAGAGCTGCTTGTCCTACAACTATGACAAAAGTTCTGGTTCTCAGTAGCCTCCTGATCCCCTGGTGTTGCCCAGCTCGCTTACCCAGCGGGAAGGGTGGGCTTGCCGCAGCCAGCAGTGCTGTGGGTGTCAGCCAAGGACCACATATCAAGGGCTATCATCTCACCTCCTGGGGAGAAGTAATTCCTCAACATATCTGCCCATGGCTTGTTTCATGGGCATAGAGCTTCTGTTGTCCCAGGGCTTGTGGGTAAGACCTTGTTTTCCAGTCCTGCATGTTTGGGTGACCTGCTGTGCTGGGCTGTGTCATGGATGCCAAGAAAAGGAAATGAAGGCCCTGGCACTGGAGCTTGCTGACTTTTTTTTTATTTATTTTTTTTCCTGGTGTCAGGGAAGACTGTGCACAGGACAAAGAGCAGGGAGAAAGCCCCTTCCCAGCTTTTGGTGCTGGGATGGCATTGACATGGTTTGGACAAGTTCAAGATTGCTGGCTCTCGAGCTGACCTCTTCCTTTCTCCCGCAGGGCTGTCTGTTGGCCTGGATCCTGAAGGCTATGGGAACCCTGACTTCTGCTGGATTTCCATTCATGATAAGCTGGTCTGGAGCTTTGCAGGCCCCATTACTGTCGTCATTGTGGTAAAACCCTGTCCTGTTTCACCCACAGCCCTCTCCCGTCTCCCTTCTCCACACCATGGGCACCTGTCCCTTCCTTGGCTTCCCACTGCCTGCCCCCTTCTCTGTACTCTCCTTCCTCAGTTCGAGGCTCTCTCTCTGTCCCTCCTCACTCCAGCCAAACCTGGGGGAGGCCACGGCTTGGGCGTGAAGGGGAAAGGAGGGGACATTCGTGTGGGCCTGGAGTCTGCCCATGCTCTATGCTGGGGATGTCAGGTCAAGGCCACCCTTGGCACAGCTTCTAATCGGTGCCAATGCTTTCAGATGAATGGGGTCATGTTCCTGCTTGTGGCCAAGATGTCCTGCTCCCCAGGCCAAAAGGAGACCAAGAAGAAATCGGTTCTGTGAGTATTAGGGGTCAAACTCTTGAGCAGAGCTCCTGTGGCTCATGGTTTTTAGCATTTCCAGTGACCATCCTTCTCCTCCCACCATCGCAGAGTGTTCCTCTGTGCATCAGTGTCAGCCTCGCAGCCGCTCTCCTCTCCCACACTTGCTGGCCACGTTAACCCTTCCTAAACTTTGTCCTTTCTTCTGCATCTCCACACCATCCTGCAAGCCTGCCCCCCCTCACCACCTGTCCTCACGGTCACCTCTCACATCTGCCTGCATTCAGTGCTCTGCCCTTGTCGACTCAGCATCTGCTTTTCTTCTCCTACATGCTCCTCCTGAGACCTCTGCCCACTCCCTCCTGGGCACCCCTGGAGCGTGGCTCGGCTCTCGGTGGCTCCAAATGACCTGTGTTGTTTGGGCTCCCGTGTTTGCCACGTGTGATCCAGAAGGGACGGCCAGGGGGAGCAGTGCTGCTGTGCAGGGATGTGCCTGCAGCGCTGGGCACCGTGGGGAGGGCCGGGCAGGAGCGCGCTTTCCCCTCTGGATCGCTGTCTGTGAGCTGTAGATTAACAATGCACACTAACCTCTTGGTGTGTCTGTGTGCCTGTCTGTCTGTCTCTCTCTCTCCAGCATGACGTTACGGAGCTCCTTTGTTCTGCTTCTAGTTATTAGCACTACCTGGCTCTTTGGCCTCTTGGCTGTCAACAACAGTGTCCTGGCTTTCCACTACCTCTACACTGTCCTCTGCAGCCTCCAGGTAACCGCCCGGCCTCTGCCAGGGGAGGGCATGGGTCAGCCCAGGAGAGTGTCCCTGTGGTCCCCACAGCATCTGCAACGGAGGTGTCAGACACCCCAAATATGACCCATGGTGGCACCCCACAGATTTCCTGACACCACAGAAAAAAACCCCAGAAAACAGAAATCACCGTGGCAGGTGTTGCTGCAGGGGACCCTGCCATCTGCTTTTAGCCACTGCCAGTGAGAAGGACACCCCAACTTTTCCTCCTTCACCCATGGCCCCCATGGCAACACCATGGCAACAGTCTGTTGGGGGGCTCTTTGGTGCACCCCAGTCTTGGTGGCAACCAGGGCCAACATGCTGGCCTCTGTGGGATCCAGGGACTGTCCCAGTGCTGGCGCTGCAGGTAAGCAGGATGGCCGCCAGTGAGGGGCTGTCTCTCACGGCATCTCTCCCCGCAGGGCCTGGCTGTGCTGGTCCTGTTCTGTGTGCTGAATGAGGAGGTGCAGGAGGCCTGGAAGCTGGCCTGTCTCAGCAAGAAGGGCCAGAGTGAGGAAGCCACGAGGAACACACAGGTGGGTGAGAGCAGGAGCAGCTCAGGGGGCTGGGGACAGGCTGCCTGGGACAGGAGCGGACAGGGATGTCCCCACTTCCCCAGGGAGCTGGCGGGAGTGGGTGGGCAGGCTGTACCCTGGGGTGCCACACCACCTCCTTACAGGGCACATGCCCTCTCTCCCCACCTTGCCAGGGCCCCAATGCCTACAATAACACAGCGCTGTTTGAGGAGAGCGGGCTCATCCGCATCACCCTGGGGGCCTCCACCATCTCGTCGGTGAGCAGTGTGCGCTCTGCCCGCACCCACTCCAGTCAGCGGGCTTACCTCAGGTAGGGAGCGGTGCAGGGCTCTGGGGTGCCAGGAGTGCCTGGACAGAGCTGGGGGCTCCTGTAGCCATGACCATTTGGGCCTCCTGTCTTTCAGAGACAACATGACAGCACGTCAGGGCTCGGCCCTAGATCACAGCCTGCTGGCGCACGCTGGCCCCACGGACATCGATGTGGCCATGTTCCACCGTGATGCTGGGGGAGGTAAGGCTCAGCCCAGTGCCCGGGTTTGAGGCTGACCCCAAGTATCCCAACTTAACTCCTAGCATAAGGAAGTCCTTTCCAGTGCAGGCCCTGGCTGCACAAAGACATCCTCCACTCCATGTTAGGCTGGGACTCCAAACACTCCATGGATATGAGGGACAGGCAGCAGCTGTGTGTCTTGGCACAGCCTCCTCCCAGACACGAAGGCAAGGGTGTAGCCGGTCTCCATGGTACTGGAACTGGAGGAGGCAAGAGCAGGGGCACAGGCTGCCATAGGGTCCCTGGGGACACTGGGTTTCCCAGTATCCAGTATAGCACAGGAACTGAGCCACTGGAGTGAGACTGGTGGACACCACCCTCAGGGAGCACGAGACAGGTGAGCAGCGCCTGAGGGAGGTGGGTTTGCTCAGCCTGGAGGAAGAGAAGGCAGAAGGAACCTTATGGTTCTTCACAACTGCTGTATGTATGGGGAGCTGTGGCAAGATGGAGCCAGGCTCCTCTCACAGGCATCTGTGAAAGGGCAGGGGGAGCAGGTGTGGGCAAGGTGGGCAAAGGCAAGGTGGCAAGGGGTAAGGCAGGTGTGGTCAGCCCTGGGCTGGTTCTGCCTTCCTGGGGGCAGTCAGCACCTGGCTGTCCCTGCCACCCAGAGCCTCTCCCACCTTATGTCTCCCCCAACACACACTGTGTCCCCACAGACCAGGACTCGGACTCAGACAGCGACCTGTCTCTGGACGAAGAGCGCAGCCTCTCCATCCCATCTTCGGAGAGCGAGGAGAACGTGCGCCTGCGGGGCCGTTTCCAGCGCCAGTTCAAGCGGGCGGCACACAGCGAACGCCTCCTCACCGACCCTGCCAACACCACTCCCAAAGGCAAGTGCCAGGGGCTCTGGCAGGGAAAGGGTGAGCTCAGGTCCCTGGGGGCCAGGTCACCTCTTGCGACAGTTCCATTTGCCCCCTAAAGAAATATTCTCTCCCTCTTCCCCGGGCACATTTTGCTGTGTCCTTCACCAGATGTGGATGGCAATGACCTCATGTCTTACTGGCCAGCTCTGGGCGAGTGCGAGGTTCACCCCTGCTCCCTGCAGAAGTGGGGCTCTGAGCGGAAGCTGGGCTTTGACATCAACAAGGATGCAGCCAACAATAACCAGCCAGACCTGGCCTTGACCAGTGGGGATGAGAACTCCCTCACCCAGACCCAACGGCAAAGAAAAGGTAAAGGGCCCTTTTTTAGAAAAAGAGGAAGCAGACAAGGGTCACCTTGTCTGTCTCCAGTTGACATGGCCCTGAAGGTGCATCAGCAGGTCCGTCTTGTTGTGTCCTTGGGGAGGCATCACGCATGTCCCCCGGCTTTCGTGCTCTCCTCAGTGTTACACAGATTTGACTTCTCTCTCTGGTGCAGGGATTTTGAAGAACCGCCTGCAGTACCCTCCAACTCTCCAAGGCCTGCCGGCTGTTGGCAGGATGACAAACGAGCTGACATGGTACAAGACCTCCACACTGGGTCACAGGGCTGTCCCTGCCGCCTCCTACGGCAGGATCTACTCTGGGGCGGGCAGTCTGTCGCAGCCAGCCAGCCGGTACTCGTCACGGGAGCAGCTTGACATGCTGATGAGGAGACAGATGTCACGGGAGCAGCTGAGCAGACACAACTCAGGAGAGTGCTTGGAAGCCGTGCCCAGCCGGCACGGGTCCAGGGAGGAGCTGGACACTATCCCCAGCAGGCATGGGTCTGCTGAACACTTGGAAAGTATCCCCAGCAGACATGGGTCTAGGGAAAACCTGGATCTACTTGCTGCTAAGCCCGGTCGGAGAGATCATGGGAACACGCTGCCGCGGAGGCAGGGCTCCAGAGACCACCTTGAGACTTTGCCCTGCAGATTTGGGTCAAGAGAGCAGCTAGACTGTGGGTCAGTAAGAGAGGTCTCTAGAGAGTGGCTAAACACGTTGCCAAGTAGGCAGGCGTCCAGAGACCGAATAGACACGTTGCCAAGTCGAGATACTTCTCGAGAACAATTGGATTTACTTTCTAGAAGACAGCCTTCAAGGGACCAGCTAGCATCAGCTAGACAAACTTCAAGGGAGCAGCTGGACTTTCTCTCCAGAAGATGTAATTCCAGAGAACCTCTGGACACAGTGCCTAGCAGGCATCCCTCGCAGGACAACCTCGGGAGTCTCTCTAGGAGGCAGCTGTCTAGGGAAAGCCTAGAGCCACTGTCAAGGAGACAGCCTTCTAGAGAGAACTTAGAGGCCGTTCCCAGCCGACATCCTTCCACTGAACAGTTAGATATTCTTTCTTCCATCCTTGCTTCTTTCAACTCCTCTGTCCTGTCCTCAGTGCAATCTTCCAGCACGCCTTCAGGCCCCCAGACCACGACCACCGCCTCTGCCATGCAGACCTCCTCGGTGCCCTCTGCGATGTGCCCCTCGACGTCTCGCTCCACCACTTCCCACAGCATTTCGGAGCTGTCACCAGACTCAGAGTAAGTGTGTCCCTTCCTTGCCCACACCTGTTCAGCTGTTCTTGTGCATCATCCAGCTGCCTGACTTCTTCATGCAAAGGGTTTGGTTTGTGGGGAAGGGGCTGAGTGAGGGTGAGCTGCTGGGGTGTCTGGCAGGTGTCCCCTGGTCCTGAGTATTGACCGGACAGGGAGGACATGTGTGTCACAACCAGAAACATCAGTGTATCTGAGTCTGCCTGCTGTGCCAGAAGTGATGGCCGTCGCTTGCAGCCTGTGGGTCTCAGGGAAGATACTTTGTGTAGCCATGGTGACCTCATGATGTGTGCCCTTCCTCAGTGCTGGCTTTAAGTCCTAATGAGCAGATGTGTGGCTGTGGTGGCTTTAGGAGAGGAGGTGACCCACGTCCTACAGGAGCCCTACCTGCCCCAGTCACGTTTCTCCCCAGGAACCCTGTTCCAGTCTGCCATTTCTTCCCCTCCTGCTCTGCTCCCTGCTGCTGCTGCTCCCATCCTGTCTTTCCTCTTCCCTGAACTCAGGGATGTGGAGATGTTTGTTCCTGCCCTGACTCAGGAGAGTGTTTCTGCCCTGTTCCCATCTGGTGTAGCTGGGGGAGGCAGCTGTAGCCCAGAAGTTGCCATGGCTTAACACTGTTTTTCTTTCCTCCAACAAGAATAACAAGAAACGAAGGCCATTCCTGAGGGGCTGAAGCTGTCCACAAGAGAGACAGAAGAAGCAGAACCTGCGCCTAGCCAGGCGCTGCCAGCTGAGGTTTGGTGTCCCCAGGGGGCAGGGCCAGAACTGATGGTAGTCAGAGGCCAAAAACTGACCCTGCCTTTCCCTGCCCGCCGGGCCGAGGGGCTGGCAACCCACACCACCCACTGCCCAGAGCCTCTGGGCTCTTGGCTGCTGTCTGCCCCGTGTGACAGGTACGGCAGGAGTCTGCTTGGCTGAGGGTGGTGTCTCTGACCCCCTGGGGCCAAACTCTTCCTCTGCAACCCGTTTGTACGCAGGGTGTGCGTGTGTGTGCGCGTGGAGGGGGGCAGGGGCAGGGGGACAGAAATGGAGCCCAGATGTGGGGGTGGGGGAGGG
>VXBZ01002762.1:5515-36830 GCA_013399135.1 Heliornis fulica
CGTTTTTTTTTTTTTTTTTTTAATCAAACCTATACATGCATCTCTATGGAATTTTAAATACTATTCTTATTATGAAAGGAAAGTCTTTTTTTTTTTCTGTGAGTATTGTCTTTATCTGTCATATGATAGATCACAATACAGAGTAAAAGTGATGAGCTTTGTTAATTTTGTAGACATGACAAGAAATCTCTTTTCTCCTGTGAGTTGAGAAAAGAGGTGGGCTAGGGAATGAACCAGATATGTTAATAATGAAACATGAATGGGTGGATAAGCAGCTTATTAAGATTTATTAAGTCCAGTTCCTTGAAAGCTTGAAAACCCATACTGTAAAGCTTGTCTTATCAGTTTATACTAATCTAAACTTACTTATTCATTATATCACACATAAGCAAGTTAAACCAGAATATGCGCTAATCTTATTTAATTTTACCCTTGGTATCAACATAGCAGGCTAGCTTAAGATTTATGCTGTAAATTTTTTATAGCACTATGTTCAGCAATCTTTTGGTTTGTTCACTCTTGATAAGTAAATTGAAAGATTTTAGTATTTAAATATCACAGAAACATGTATTTTTCAAATCAAATGAGTCAAATAAATTTACTTAGTTTAGACAGCTAGGGATAGACTCACATATTTTACTCTGCAATGTGTGATCAATTACAAGAAAGATACAGAAGTAGTGATTTTATTCTCACTTCTCTTTTTAATATAGAAGTGATCCCAACCATTTTGTTAGGCTCATATCTGATTTAAACCCATACAGTGAGAAAAATAAATACATTCCTTGGGTGTTTTGTTTAGTTTTGTTTTTCTTTCCTTTTTTTTTTTAATCTTTAAAACCATGATTGATTGCAATATTTACACTATGTTTTTGCTATAAGAAGCAAGTCCTTAAAGCAATGGAGATTCAGGTATAGTACTTTTCAGAAAGCCACTGATGAAAGAGAAATAACCAAACCTCAAGTCCTGATTTCATTATTAAATTAAGCACTACAGCACTTTCTCTATTAAAAAATATGTTTAGTATTTAGCTATATTACATCTATAGAGTTCATAAACGCTACGTTGTTTATCACAATTTCCTTACTAATCCATGCTCTCTCCGTTTGGTCAAGCATATTTTTTGGTATCACTTTCTTACTTTATAAGTTCTCCAGTGCATCTCAAAAGATTCTTTTTTAAAGTACTTGTGCTAAACTAATAAAAAGTACTATAAATAATAGTATAAATATGAGGCTTATAAATTACTGCTGCAGATGTTCAAACTATTTATAGTAGAAAAAATATGCAAATTATCAAGGAAAACTTGATTGGATAGATCAGTATCACCACTGAGGATACTGATTTTGTAAGGAAAGCAACTGAACATGCACTGAATTATATTTTTATCCAAGGATTTTTACATGACTAAAATAAGATTAATATCTGACCACTTCATAGTGGTCAGAGAATATGTTTACTCTTTCCCTGATGCCAAAATTTACATTAGTGTGTTGGATAATCTATCATCATACATAGAAGTTAAATATGGCCCTGTATTAAAATGGCTCTGTAATTAGGAATGATTGTAGATAGTTGCTCAGTGGTTGCTAAGGATCAAGGGAAATTGTTTAAAGAAACACCTGTAAACTAACTGTCCTGGAACAATAAGAACATCTAAGCAAGATTTCTCCACACACATCAAGTTTGGCAGTGAGAGCCAACATCCAGACAACAATAACTGAATTGTTTTCTTTATAATACTAAAAATCACACCAACAGGTCAAGAAGACCCTTGCCCAGGTGAAGACACTTTCTCCATACAGGCACAGCGATTGAAGATGATGTCATGGCAATTATTATAATTATATGTAAATTTCTAGCCAATTATTGTAACTGGGAGTGTATTACTTTGAAACTTTGTGTAAATATCATGAAATATTGTATTTGTGTGTGCTTGATTTGTGGAAATCCACAGCACATCCTGGCCTGAATAAAACCAGTATCTGCCCTGTGTGTGGGAACTGGATTATTTGGCATTGGACAATAAATCCACATTTTTGGAAAATTTTTTTTTGGACTTAACAGTACCATTGGAGGGCACTGCTTTTGGAACATGGGATACTTATTTAGGGACAATGTTAGAAAATTTGAAGAACCCTAAAACACTTAATCCTGATAACACATCATGATTTTTGCTAGTTGTCAGCTTTTAAACCCTCACAAACTTCCAAGTCTGTTCTGTCATTTATGTGGCAGTTTTGAAGACATCCCGCTTCACACCTTTGAGCTTTATGTGATGATACTGAAGGACTTGCTCAGCACAAAAGCAATCATTTAAGGAAAGTACTGGGATATCAATCATTTTACAGCCCTGCAGAAACTCATCCACGTATGGAAGAAACATCCTTGACTAACAGACAATCCCATCTCCCACCATTTCCCTAGGCTATTTTCTGTATTTGCTTGTTATATTTTCTTCACTGTTAAAATTCCTCCCCAGCAGCAAACAGCCTATGACTAACTTTCAGTGCTGCCAGGAATACAATCTTTTATAAACACAGTCTCAATACAGAAAGGGGAACTATACCTCTTTCTCAAACAAAAAATATCCAAAATCTCACTTTATTCATTCAGAAATAGAATTATTGCTAAGAAAATATAGCTGCAAGTTTGACAGCTGAAAAAGTAAATTTATCACTGCTAAAAAGAAAATGGTAAGTAGAATCAGTCTGTACATTAGAGCTTCAAGGAACTGATTAGCAAAAATACAAAGACCTTTTCTTAAATCAATTACACATATTAGCAATTAATTTAGAGCAGAAGGTGTAGTTGGAATCAAATTTCACACCGATTTCACCAACTACACCCAACCATGAAACCACATGGCAACTGAAACATGAGAAAAAAATTTGAAAATCATTGACATAAATATGGTAGCTAAATGAAGACAGTAAAGTATGAAATAAAAAGAAAGTTGCTAAACGTTGATGGAAACACTTTACTGTCCATTGAATTACATGAACCTTAGTTTCAGGGGCAGTATTTATTTCCTAAAGATGCACACCTATAATATATTGCTACATCCAGATTAATGAGTTAGTATGCCAGATTCATTTCATGTGTCAGGTTTTTATTAAAGAAAAATTGCTAAGCAAAGTTTAGTCAGGCTCAATGCCAAAGGCAGAAGGTTGTAAATGTAATATAAGCTTTATAAAGGTTGGCAAAGGTAGCTTTCATAACTTCACTTGCCTTGTCAGAATCAAGATAAAAATCTGTATGTGTGATTTGGACTTCATTGGATAGGTTCCTTCCTTGGTCCTTAAAATATTTTGATGACTCGTCAATAAATCCACCTTGTGCAAGTAACCATCATCTTCAAAACAATTTTCTATTGTACCATTCAGCAAAAATAGTGAATTAAAATATTAACATATGGCTTTAAAAAAGCAAATAAAATGTACTGGAATTATTTTCTTTCCCCTACATAAATTAAAGACCATATTCTCCTTAGCTGATACTGCTTCAAACCCAGTACTAATAAAAGTGCTGAGAGAATTGGCAGAGAACTTTATGTAAAGATCTTTCAAACTTTTCCAGTCCCCCAAATAGACAAAGTTTATTAATGTCCCAGGAAACTGGTGAGACCTGTTTATTTCCTGAAGACAGCTTTGCTGGAAGATCAATACCTATGTAGATCAATACCTGGTTATGTAGACTTATCCAGAAATTGAAATTATGTCTAAGAGTTGGTTTTTTTTTTGGTTTTTTTTTTTTTTTTTCTAGAAAAGAACTCACTGTTTAAATTAATGTTTATATTTTAACAGAAAAGTTTTCTGGAGTTTGGGTCGAACATCCATGAAACCTTCAGTTTTTTCTTTTTCTTATAATCAAGTTAGAATTTCTGTGTAGGACTATAGGACTATACATGTGAAGAGTTGAAGCACACCCGAACAGTAAACAACCTTGTGGTAAACCAGCTGACCGGTCTGTGTTTGAGTGCTGGACTGTCTGATTCAGGTATGGACTGGATCTTCAGTTTCCCTCTTTAAGTGTTAGCATCTTAACCATGGGTTATTCTGAGGCAGATTTTCAGAACATCCAGAATGCCTTGACTATAAAAAGACTATCATCTTGTATCAGCTACTCACCTAGGGATATCAGCAGTATGCTCACAGATGTCTGCAGTGTTGCTGAGCAAGCCTGCCTCCTCTCACGTAATGGAACGGCTCTTTAATGCCCCAAATATCTAACTTCACATCAGCATTGTGTAATCCATGAAACTACATCAGACTTTAATGGGGACTTTGTTATTACACGTTCAATAGTCCATTGAGTGAGTTTGGGAAATAGAATACTCAGCTGTACCCTGCGGTATACTTGGTAGTGGTGAGTGATTCCTTTTACCGGCTGTGCTATCTCTTGGATACTAATCAGGGTCAGTGTTTCTCTGAAATCCTAGGAGAAACTTTTTTGAAAGTAGGTATTTTTTCAATGAAAAATATTATGTCATGCACATATTACCACTCGAATAACAAAATAGGTGCAATTGAAAGTTGTAGAAATCAAATTCTCTCCTATCTTTCGTTAGGGAACAAGGAATATTTTTCATAGGTTTCCATGGATAAAAAATAAGCCACATAATGAAATGAGACTTAAGGTAGCAAATGGTTAATTAAATATACGTTAGTGAAGAATAAAATCAATTGGTGCATATATGATCCAGCCTCTGAAAAGAGAATATTGAAGGTGTATTTCCCCTCTTTTGATGTTGAGTTTTAGGGCCCTAACATAGTTCTAGGCAGTAGACACATTACAATTAAATAGAAGCTAGTAAATGATTGGTATTTTACTATATTCTCTAATTGCAGGGTTGATTCTCAAAAGCCAGTAATTGGAAATAAAAATACTGAAAGGGTCACAAAAATAGCTATCAAGTATAACTCACTTTCACATTGGCTCCTGGGTGAGGAAGAAAGCAATAGAAAACATTGGAAAAAGTTCCAGAGGATTTAAAGATATTATTGAAGCAACAGTATGAAAAAACATAATTTGATTAGAGTCATTCAGCACAGGTTTAAAGGGTGAAACTTATGCCCAAGCAAATTAAAAGGTCTTCAAAGATGTTATTGTCATGTAGTTCTGAGTGACTTTGGGTAAGCAAATCTTTAGCTTTTTAGCTTGCAGGATGCAGGTTTTAGAAAACCTGGAGGATAAAAGTTCTTGCTCAAATTAGCTTTTCATTTAATATATAGATCAATCCAAATCTTATACATAGCCTTCAAATATTAGTAGGGTGTAATAATAATAATAAATTAAAAAATTCTCTCAAATTAAAAATTTTCATTAGAATAACAACAAAGGAAAATTCCTGTTTCAAATGTCCCCTGGTAAGTATGGTGTACAGCAAGAAACTGGGTTCCACCGCCTCAATGCAGAGATGTAGAATAGGATTTCATTGCTAATTTTCACCTAAATATACAACAGCTCTTGCAAAAAATGTCAAAAAAAAAAAAAAGTTAGTTTCCCTTGGTTCTGAGCTGTTTATGCCTAATACTATGCTGTGATCACTTTCTAATACAAAGGCTTTTAGCTCTTTAAGTCTTAATTAAGAAATCCTTTTATTATCAAGACACCCCCCTTCAGCTGACCTTATTATTTGAATCCAGTTTGACTGATCTAATCACACAATAAATGGTCATAGGTTTGGGTTTAGAGGCATCTAAATACATGAAATATCATATGCAAGAGATGATGCAGAATACCAACAGTGAAAAAAGGTAAACTTAGGGCTGAGGATTGTATCTAATTATATATGGGTGAACAGCATAAAACATCTGCATTGTTTAGGGGTTAAAAGTAGAGGGAACAGTTTAACCGGGAAATGAGAAGTAAACAATGGCTAGAAACAGAAATATTTCACTGTAATGATAATAACCACATGGAATAATTTGCCACCAGGGTCAAAGCAACAAATGTTATCAATCAGATAAGAGAAAGAGCCATTTTCTGAAAAGGAAAGAAAATGGAGATAAAAGTGACTTTTAACCATACTTTCGGTTCATCTTTCCCACTCTAAGAACCCGGTGGTTTCTGTATACTGCTACTATATGGATCACTGATTATATCTTACCAAATCATGCTTCATGGGAATAGTAAAGCTGAATTATATTTTACTAGGGCATTTTGTAAATGTATTGTATACAATAGAGAGAATTATATATTTGCATTATAAATAATCAGCACAATGGGATTTTTAAAATATCCCCCCCCCCTTTTATTTTTTTTCAGGATAAAAGGTCTTAAAAATAACAGAATACAAAATATACACCCCAGGATAATCAGAAGGCATTTGTAAATATTTACTCCTTTTTTATTGTATTACAGCATACAGGTATAATAAATGCAAATATCAAAACTAGTTTCTACTTTTTAAACCTTTTTTAAATTCTCATTTCAATCCTTCATAGTAAAGGCTTGTTTAAATTTTCTGTTTCAAGAATCTTAAACAACTTTAATCAAATTCTATTTCTTGATTGAAAAAGTTTTCAATTATTTTGCCCAGCTCAATATGATATTTTGACTAAATGTTCTTTCTTTTCCCCAGGAGGAGAACAAACTCCAGGAATCACCCTTTCTGCCTCTTCTGTTGCTTTTAGTCAGTTCAGGTTTACACTTGGATAGTTTACATTCCTCAGTTCATTTACATAGCTACATCCATGCCAACCATTCTATACTCTAGATGCATAAAAGGGAGAAACATCCCAGTCCTCAAAGATGCACCTTGTAATAAAATGTATTTATACATAATAATGTATGTTACTAGAACATGGACTAGCAGCGTATTCTATTCTAGAATAATATATGAAAATGTTTGTTAATCTATAAGCTATTTTTCTATACTGGCAATTTGGGGTGAAGGAGGATGCATCACACTTCTTTATTCCTTTGTCAAGGCAAATAAGCCATGGTTTAGTGTGGTTTGTCATTCATATATAATTTGCATATAGAACAAACTAGTCTGTTATTCTCTTTTCTCTCTTTCTATCCATCCATCTGAACCAATAGATACCACTACCAATACAGATACATACTGCTAGTCTGAAATAAGGTCTCCCCGGAGCCTTCTCTTCTCCAGGCTGAACAAGCCCAACTCTCTCAGCCTGTCCTCACAGGAGAGGTGCTCCAGTCCTCTGATGATATTTGTGGCCCTCCTCTGGACTTACTTCTATAGGGCCACGTCTTTCTTGTACTGACAACCACAGAGCTGGATGTAGGTGGTATCTCATGAAAGCAGAAGGGCAGAATCATAGATAAGTATAGAGATAAATATAGTTAATAAAACAAAACTATTTCAATGGGCCACAGTACATAAATTCTACTGCAGGAGTTATCCACAGGATTACTCTCAAGCAAAATGTTAAGCAATGATCTATGGAGAGCTGTTTGGCTGTAATAGCCACTTTATGTTGCTCTAAGGTGTTCTTATTTAAAGAAGACATACATGCACATTAAATAATTTTGTAATTAAATTGGTTCCACAGACAACTGTTGGACAAGAGCAGGACGGGAGGCAATTAATTGATGCTGAAACATAATCCACAAGAAGCTAACAAACCTTTTCCACTTTAAATTTATTTCTTTCTTCCACCTCAATTTTTTATTTTATTTTTTTTTATTCCTGGTATGGAACTCTGCTAATTGCAAGGTGGTTTTTTTGCAGCTTTTTCCACATGTCCTGCCATAGTACTTTGTGTTTCATTCCCCTTGCAATCCAGTTGTACCTGCTTTATGTGCTGTTCTCTTTCATTATTTGTTGGTGAAAGGAGCACTTGTAAATATTTATGACATGTAAAGTCAATGCAGAAACTCAGTCTCTTAGTTCTAAAAAGCATTAGAAAAATATTTATTTTGTAGAATTTAACCTATGTTGTGGAAACCTCCAGGCAATGAGATGCAGTGGGGTATTCTGGCAGAACTCTGCAGAATGTAAAATAACAACAACAACAATAATAATAATAATAATAATAACAACAACAACAACAACAACAACAACAACTCTTGTTTGACAGAGAAACTGATTCCTTGATCTAATAGACCTTTTCCAGTTCTAACCTCTAGGACTCTAAGATGCTCAAATATATTGCAGTCAAGCCACTTCAACATGGAATTAGTTGTTCTTTTCTTCTTTCTCAATGTTTGCATGTATGTGTGTACACATGCTGTTTTATATAAAAGTAAAGCATTCCTTGTTTCAATGGTTTTACCCCAAACTATGTAACACTTAAGATTATGCTATTCCGTTCTCCATAAATTATTGTTTTCACTATTCCTTATCATAATAATCTTAATACTTTAATTTTCGACATTTCATCATTTTGACATTTCATCATTTGATCTTTCGAAGTCTCTTCCAACTCCTAACATTCTGTGATTCTGTGGTTCTGTGATCCTGTTTTTTCTTATCCCTGAATCATACTTTCTATGTTATACATGCACACCTACAAGTGTGAGAACACTACAGCAATTATTATTTTCTCAAGCCTGAGAAAATAATAATTGCTGTATTTTGATATGTAACAGCAGCCTTGAAAAATGCAATGATTCATCCAGTGCTGGCCACAGCATATGAAGGCAAATGTTAAATATCCTTCTGTCATTAAGATGGACATGGTGGCAAATGAAAGAATTTCCTTTATGTTTATTTATATTTGGCTACATGGTCAATGGAATGTCTTAAAAACAAAGAACCCATCAATAGTGCTTACTTTATTTCCTCATTTATCTTACATACTATCAACAAGAATCAGCTTTCCCTCTGCAAAAAAAAAAAAATCCTAACTGCTTATCACCCAGATGATATGCAAGGAAAAGCTCCACATTTGTGGGAAAATTCTTATCTGTGACATGCAAAAACACATGAAATATCAAAATAAAAATGCATCAACATTGTCAGCAAAGAGAAGGGAAGCAGAACCTGCCACTTTGATTAAGAGATCACCTGACAGAACTCCTTCCTGTGCACGGAGAACAAATATATTACTTTGGCAACCAGGTGGCATTGCTGTTTTTCCAAGTCATGATTATTAATTGCTTTGTAATCTTTGTTGCACCTCATTCTAGTTATGCTATAGCACATAAGACTGAAGCCAGACTTCTTTGTTTATATTTGCTCAATATCAAGTGTACTAGACCCTTCTTAGATGGGATATTAGCTTTCTACCACTGTTTATGCCTCTTCTGTTATGAGAGTGTATTATATGTGTGGTTTTAAGTAATGGAATTTCCAAAACCAGCAAGATCTCTTTGGTTTTTTGTGTTTGTTGGGTTTATTTTTGGTTTGTTTTTTTTTTTAATGTCTTTCTTCTTGTTTTGTGAAATAACCCGGTGTATGTAAATGATAAATTCCTCCTGTCATAGTGACTTCAGTCAGGAATTTTACATGTACTTAAACTCAGTGCAATATAACTGTATGTAAGTTGTTATGCTAGTATCTCATATTTAATATATCTTCCCAGCCACTTCCTTCCATAATGATCAGTAGCATCACAAATGGATAAGCGCCAGTGAAATGCTAAGATCAGAAACTCTAATCTAGTCCAGAGGCACTAGGACTTAGATGAAACATGGTCTAAGTGTCTTTGTATACAAATATTAGCATCACCGAATATCTTATCCATCTCATCATGTATTTTAGGTTAAAATAGTGTTTGTTTCCAATAGAAGAGTTTCCTCAAAATCTAGTAAACTAAGTGGTTCTCACTGCAGTTTTTCAAATTTATTTCCCACTCCATACCCTGAAACCATAGCAGTAAGAGTGAGGATCAGAAGTTGCTTGCAGACAAGTGATTCAAGTGTTCAATGCTTACTAACTGCCCATGTTATCAGAATCTTGTCTTATGTAAGGGTGCTCATTTTCTGGTAACAGGAGCAACAGACTGTACATGATTTAACAGTCCTCCTCAGCTGTCATCAACACTAGTCCTTTTCTAATGTGTAGCCTTTAGAAGTGAAGTAAACGCAGATTTTTACTCTCCCCATTAAAAATGTAAGGAGATTGAAGTCAGGACTGCATACCACACAGTGAGTACTCTCGCTGTTTTTTTTCTGCTCTGAACTTAATAAAGCTCTGTAATTCTGTAAAGAAATGTCCTTAAGAACATATAGACAATTATCATAGCTATGACTATAAGCATTACATTGCTATTCTTGAAAGGTTCTGGGTAATCTAGTGTTGAAATTGTATTGCACAGAATATATTTTTCAATTTATAATTTCATGGAACACTATGTTTCTCGCCCTTGACTTTCAGTGCCCCATCAGATTACTTCCTCACCCATAATTTCTGAAATGTTTGGCAGCATAAAATGGCTTGGGGAAAATGCATGTTGGTTTTTTGCGTCCTTTCAGGCTATTAATCATTAGTAACCTTGTATTCAGAGTTAGTTCATTAAATATGTATGCCTTTGGTAATCTGATGCCTAATATATATTACAAATATTGTGCACTAACAGCAATTATATTCTCTCTAATTGGTTTTGTAATTGTAGTACCATGTTGGAGAAGTCTATGAAGTCTGAAATTCTAAAAATATCAGTGAAACAGATTCTGCTAAATGATAGCACAGTAATAAACACATGGAGAAAGTTATTAGTTTGTAACGTGATAGGATAAACTATGTAGGAAACTGAATTATTAAGAATCATCTTTATTTCAATCTGAGAAGAACAAAAGAGATGAGGAGGAGAAGCATATCCCAAACACTGCAAAATATCAGGGCATTAATGTTGTCATTCAGTTCACACTGCTCTAAACCTAGCCTGTTTCAAACTTGCTGAAATTTTTTTCTTTCCCCAATGCAAATATGCAAATTACATTTTTGAGGGTTGCATAATCAAGGACTAGCAGAATATTTTTGTTAGAGATCACAGACTTTCCACTTTCTGTAAATAAACTACACTAGCAAAATTTCCCAAAAGTGTATGAACAATAGTAAAAATCTGAAGTGTTTTAATCTATTTTTAATACTTAAATCTGCAATAATAAGGGTAATATGTAAATAACTAAAAATATTGAAAACCTAACCCAATATAGACCTTTATTCATAGTAATTTTTTTTTCTTCTGTACATTCCTCTGAATGAAATTCATAGAATATGATGATCTGTCAGCAAATTTTTAAATACTTTAGAACTGATTTAGAAAACTTATCTGGATAATGGTTAGCAGCAGACAGTTTTGCTGTTTGGATGTATATGGAAGCTTTGCTTAGATTGTAACTTAAATGCATATTTTTATTATTTAGAAGGGTTATTACAATATTCTCTTTTCATTTACAGAAGTTTAAAATATGACACTCAGCAATATCACTAACAGAACAAGATCCATGCAATTTGAGGAAAGCCAACTCGAGAATTTCCAACTCATTCTGGGTGACGAGGCATCATTCTGACTGAGATTCTAAAAGATATTCTGTCATCTAATATGTTTCTGTGAAGCAAGAAAATTTTCTAAGGTCTAGCTGGTTTATGTTAATAAAAATTGGCCTACAAGGACACAAAGGAGGAACAAGGGCATGTGGGGAGATAATACAAGTACCCTGTCCTGGCTAATCACATGTCCACCACAGGGGACTGATCAGTCATCCAATTAAAGGCTCCTCCATGCACACAAGAGAACCACCATCCTGTCAGAGGCTCCTTTAAATACATGAAGGTGTAAAGAGGCAAAACAGACGAGGGAACCCAACAGTCCATCCACAGACAGAAACTCAAACCTGTTCCGTCCTGGGGTTATCTCAGGCAACCCTCTAGGCCCATGGGCAGGAGCACCATGAATCAATTGGAATAGGTCTCTAGAACGCCTTTTGTATGGAGGGGTGTTATTGACTATGTAGGTATGATACATATTGGGGATGTTTAGCAGATGAACTGAACGTGGGGAAAGGGAAGTATCAAGGTGGTTCAGGAGGAACAGGCACGGTAAAAGAGAGATAAAGGGATAATGGGCAGAGTGCATGAAGACAGGTGACTGGTAAGTACATTTGTCTGGTCTAGTCCTGTACCTGATCAGTGCAGTTTGTCCTGTTTGCTTATTAAATACCATCCATAACATTTCCTGGGTAAGGGGACTTTAGTGTGTGTGGAGCATGTGGATGTATTTGTACACCAGCAACTGGGGTGTGATACAGCCTTGGCAGCTCACATGTTCAGATGCCAACAACTCCTGAGAAGGAGTGTCTAAGATCAGCTACTGGAGCGATCTGCATTGTATATACATTTATATTTCTATTAACAGAGTTGCACACTGATCACCCAGATTGCTTAATGGGATGAGGCCATTTGTGCTGTGTGTTTCTGCATGAGTTGATCTGCATGGGTGGCTGTATATATAGTATATACACACCGTATTGGTGTTTGTGGTGTGCCTATCAGGAATACATTCCTAGTGGTTGTATCCAGGGGCATGGAGCTGGTACAGACTTGCCTCAGACTGTTGGATTCAGCAATGCCCTTATATATCTGAGTCCTCAAACTTTTATAGATTTGAATTTAGTTTTCTTAGAATTTATAGTAGGGATTTGTTCCCTTCAGCTTGCAAATGGTCATGAGATGAGTTCCTCATCTTAACAAATCATTGTTCAATTATTTGATTGAACAAACTGTGAATATTGCTGAATATATTTTATATGATTTAGAAACTTCTATGTAATTGTTTTACAAAGTATGCAAATGTTTATATCCTTATTTTCAAAGAGTTGTTCTTGTCCACCAAGAAAAACTCTGTGGATCTATAGGGTTCAGAGAAGAGAAACTTAAATAAGGCAACATAACAGCTATTTTTAAAGGAGAATTTAAAATGGCTAGGAATTTAATTTGAAAAGAAGAAATCTTGGAAGGTATATTAGTAAGATTATAAAAAAACGCCAAACAAGCAGGAAGGTAGTGGATAAGATGAATACAAAGCTTTTATTTGCAAATTCACACAGTAGTGGACATAGGGGTTCTCACTGAATCCAGTATAAGATAAACAACACACAAAAGAAAAATACTTAAAACATTAGACAATACAGTTCTGCAATTTATTGCTACGGTAGTTTGTGGATGAAGACTGTATCAGCAGGTTCTAAAGGGGATTAGAAAAATTCAGAGGTAGCAGGTCCATAGATATTAAAGTGAAGACATAGGCATGTACCTTATAACATCCTTAACTTGACAGTGGATAATGGAGTTTACAAGGCAAATGGACTGCAGTAGCTGGCTGGCCTTGTATGCTATTTAGAAATGGCACAGCCTACTGACATTACTGGAAGCAGAACTGAATGAATGGCTACTCAGTTTCCAAGAACATTTCTTTTGTGTTTATTTTTATGTACTTCCATCCAGTTCAAGAGCCCATTTTCTTCAGTATTACATAGATGTATTCCATAAACCTCTGACTGAAGGTCCTTATTCTGCAGTTTTCCACAGGGTGATATACTTTCTCACACACAGTTTCTCTAATTTACAGTGTCACACCAGTGTGTTAGAAACAACAACAGGTTTATGGTGTGAGACAAAAGTTAAACAAAGATAAAATGATAATTAAAGAAGTTACAAGAAGAAATTACAGTGACAGCTAATCAGCTTAGCATTAGCAGCATGAATAATATATCAGAACAGGAAATATTACTTCAAACCACAATCTTAAAATACAACATTAAAAGCATTTTAGATATTTGCTAGAAGTAGCCAGGTGCACTCAATAGACACTGTATTTCTACAAGATTCTTTAGAGGCAGTGAGTAGAAATTTCTGGTCAGTCTAACTATTTAAAGAAAGATCTTCTGTGAGGTCAAATGGTTTGAGAGAATGCTGTTTCCTTGGAGTAGGCAATAAAACACTTTACAGCTCACCATTTCTATTGCAGAGCACATCCCATTTAGAAAAGTAAAAATTTATAGTAAACATAATAATGATAAAGGACAAAATTGAGAAAAACTGCTCATCCTTGTCCTTGGACAAAATCATGACCTTATTTGGAAAGAAAGGCCTCTGTCAATTTATAAAATGTATTAATTGGAAAAGACATTATTAATAATTCATGGGTGAAAAAATGTGTTTTCCTTCACAGTTTGCCTTTTATTTGAAAATAGGATTGAGTAAAATGTCCAGCTAGACAGTAATAGATGTTTTCAGTTCAGGTATAAAGGAAAAAAAAATGTATCAGCTATTCACACATAAAAAGTAACACTAGAAAGATAAGCTGTGATATTACAAATCTCATGACTTTGTCTATGACTGTTCTTTTGTTTGAAGATCACCCTCCTGTCACGCAGTGCTCTGCAAAGTTCCCATTTTAAGCAAATCATAGAATCGCAGAATGATTAGGGTTGGAAGGGAGCTTAAAGAACAAATTCCAACCCTCCGGCCATTGGTAGGGATACCTGTCACTAGACCAGGCTGCTCAAGGCCCTACCCAACCTGGCCTTGAACACTGCCAGGGCGGGGGCAACCACCACCTCTCTTAGCAACCTGTGTCAGTGACTCACCACTCTCATAGTGAAGAATTTCTTCCTAATATCCAATCTAAATCTACCCCCTTCCAATTTAAAACCATTCCCACTTGCCCTTGCCTTCTAAAAAGTCCCTTCCCATTTGTCCTGTAGGCCCCTCACCAGAGCCTTCTCTTCTCCAGGTTGAACAACTGCAACTCTCTCAGCCTGATAATTTTAAAATAAATATGTCATTCACATTTCTAAACATTATAAGAGTTGTGTGCTGTGAACCATTGGTATGCAAGGCATAATCCTCAACTTTCAGCATGGGTGACTCTTTAAGTAACTGCAGTACAGTGTTTTGGATATTAATACTAGAATATTTAAAACAAGATCTTTGGAAGTGTCTCTTGATATGGAATGACTTTTCTTGGGTGTAAAGTAAAATTTGAAACTGTAAAAGTAATGAATAATTTTAAGCAATGTTGATTGCCAATTGTTCCAAATTTTCAGACACTAAAATTAAGCAGACAGTTTTTTAACTTGAATGCTCAAGAAATTCTCTCCTAACCTGAAAGAAGTCTGGAAAACTCGGGCATCAACTGCCTGCTGTGTGGGCAGAATCTAAATTATATATTTAAATCTATTGTCTTGGTCTGCAGATGCAAAAATGGTGTGTAAAATCAGTAACTGCCCCAAAAATCAGTCTCAGAAAAAGAGATGCCCAGTTTAAATAATCAGAACTAATAACTCTGTTACATCTGTAACTTCTGTGATTCCATGATTGCTGTAAAGATGTTTTGAATGCATCTATTTCTATGCAAATTCAGAGTGAATATGTCTGTTTATATGCAAATAAAATAAAATATGAAAATGGATTTTTTTAAAAGATGATTCATTTTAAAATGTAACCACTAAAATACACTGCCATATCTTTGTTCTTTTGATGTGATTGCTATAATTTCTTTGAAAATTTCCATCTTCTATTGGCTGCTGCATATATCTTAGATAATAAAATCTGTTAACATAAAATTAAGGATAGCATCATAATCTTGCAAGAAAAGTTCTTTTCGAAAACATCAAAAGTTGTGAAAAAATATAGGGATAGGAAGTTTAGAGTTAAAGGCAAAATTAATATTTCAAAGCAAGAAAATGTATAGTAAAATCCCCAAATTACCTTAATCCCCTCGCTTTAGACATCCTACTCACATTCCTCTTTCTTCCTGTCTTCAAGACATGTTATTCTTGAGTTTTCCCGATCGAGCCTCAAAAATCCTAAAACTCAATTCACTGAGTGCTCACTTTTAGAGGTTAATGTGAAGCATGTGTCCCATGAATTATAGTGATGGGAAGGTTTACATGCTTAAAAGCTATGTCTATGTTCTGTGAATTGGGCCAGCACTTTATGTTGCCCATAAAACATTATTCTTAAAGGCTACCGGAATCTCAGGTCCTCTTCAGAAATAGGTGGTGAAGTCCAATTTATCCTCAGGCAAACTTTCCTTTGAAGGAAATGCAGCAATGTGAGTGAGTTAATCCCATGCTTAAGACCTTAGTTGAACTGGAGATCAGTTCCTGTGTAGACCTTTCTATCCTCCAAATCAAAACGTGCCAGAGTAGGATGATTCGAAAACTAGAGCAAGATTAACAGGATGGGATTCTTTTCTCTCTGGTCATCTGAGAGAAAGTCCTCTAAACCTAGAAACCTTCTATACCAAATCTCACTTAGAGAGATTAAATCATCCTATAATTCTTTACAAAGCTGCAGCTGATGACCTGACCCAGCGAATGAATTTATGCTCAAAGAGTCTCAAGCTCAGGCAATGGCCTTCAGTCAAATCCTTAGTATATCAATAATGGAGTGTTTGTTAACTTTCACAGTGGAAAATACTTTCATGGTGTCTGACTGGAATTTCCTTGTGCCTGTCGCCTTTCCTCCAAGCAGAACACACTTCCAAGAGAGTCTGACTCCCTTTAACACCCTCCCATTAGGTAGTTGAACGGAGCAGAAAAGTGCCCATTTCCCCTACCCTACTATGGGTGAACAAACTCAGCTTTCTGAGTCTCTGCTCATACATCATGTATTCCAGACTCCAGTAATCACCTATGTTATCTTCTACTGCATTTCACTATGCTCATGTCTTGTACTACAGAGCCCCAGATCAGGTACAGGACTCCAAATGTGGTCTCACAAGTGCTAATTGGAGGAAATGAATCCGTCCCCTCAACCCATGGGCATCGTATGCTGAAGTAGCCATATGGCTGGTCTTCTTTGCTGCAAGGGCACACTGCTGCCCCTGTTCACCATGACCACAACGTCTTTTCTGCAGAAAAGCTTTCTCATCAGTCAGCTTGGGGTTTTCTGTCTCAGGTGCAGGATTTTGGATTTTCCTTGGCTGAACTTCAGGAAGTTCTCAACAGCACATGTCTCCAGCCTACTGCTCTCTGAAAAGTAGTTCTATTTCTCCCCAGCCTATCATCTATGTCCTTAATTAGGAACTTAAATATAATTGGTCTTGGTGTGAACTGCTGAAGGATGTTCCTAATATCTGCTGGACAATTGGACCTTTTACCAATGACCACAACACTGGGTCTCTCACTCCAGGTATTTACACACTCACTACTGATGTTTTGAACTTAAAACTCTTAATTCACCAGAAAACTGCTTTATGCACATGTATACTGCTACACAACAGAACCTTAGATTAAACGTAATTGGTTTAATTATATATTTAAAAGAGTTATCATAACCATCTCCTAGGGGGCTGAACTATCTCTAAAGCACACTCGTGGCCTGTTTTGAAGTCCAAGGTATTATCTGCATGAATCTTTCTTCTGAGTCACAATCTCTCATAAAAGAATGTAAAGGCTTTATTCAAAAGGTGTATTAATTCTTTCTTATACGTTCAGGAAAAAAACCCATGTTGCATAAAGATTATGACTTAATACTGCTAATAATAGTAGTAACTGATATCTTTCCTATAAATTGAACAATCTCCAGGTTAAAGTTGAAACAGAATCTTTATTGTTTTGCTATAAAACCATAACATACTAAAATTCTGATTAAAATGGATTCACATTTTGGAACAAAAGACAACAACAATTTAAAAAGCAGCTAACACATCCCCCTTTTTAAAAGAAAATAATGAAATCATAAATCTTCGCAAATTTTGCCCTCAAATAGATTCCTTATTAGATGCAAATTATGACTTCTTTAATAACTTGTTCACAAAATACCTATCTAATAATTTATCAGAAAGAACTAGTGAACTACTACACAACATGCCATTTCATTCAGACTAGAATAATACACAATAAATGGAAAGTCATCCATACAGTCTATATGCAAAGCACAAGTGAAGACTTAAATATGGAACTTCTGTAGCACACAGACTCAATAAATAAACTATTTATTTTAAATACTCTACTGATTATCGCAAAACAGACCAAAAAACACCAAAATTGACTATTTTTTCCAACGTTCCATTTACTTTAATGTATTATCTCAGTGTTATATTGATATAAAGATGTTTGAAAATGGTGCCTGTAATCTACATTTTTGATCTGTTTAAAGAGCTGCTGGCTTCAGCAGAACATTAATGCAAATCTAATGTACCTGCTGGTATGATTAGCTGAATCAAATGATGGCATTTAAGTAACACCTAAATAATCTTAATTAGGATCTTCAGCTCATCTTAGCACTTGGAACTCTACAGATGGATAGTCTTAATTATCAGCCTTTTGATTAGGATAACAGCTCTAATCAAGATGATGTGGTTCTGATAGACAGCGTATCAGTAAATTAATGACTGTTGTTAAGAGGAAAACATAAGTGAAAAACAAGAGCTATCTGCTCTCTGGAACATGGTAAAAGAATAAAGTCTACAGTATGTGAAAAAATTAATGTTTTGTGGGAAGAACATAAGTATTCACATTTGGTATGTGTGGAATTGAGCCAGTAATAACGCCTACTCCCATTTTTCCCCATTCTACTCCCCCACAATAAATATGTGTTCTCTCTTGCACAGTCACAAATCATGAGTAATGCAAATTAGTTTATAAACATTCCTTTTTGACACCCTGTGATTTTATGAAAGTCCAATAGACACAGGGCATTTGAACCAATGCCAGTGAAAAGGTTCCATATCTAGGTAAAAGTAACAAATGGCTTGTTAGCGGGTGCTGTTCATTTGAAATGGAGGCCATAAATTTAAAAGTATTGCTACATCACAAGAAACACAAAACCATATAAGAAAATGCAACACTTTCCTGCAGCCAAGTTACATGGTGTAACTTCCGCTTCTGAGATGTTTCATCATTCACCGCTGGAAAATTAATGTAAATGTCGGACTAATTAGGATACCATAGTAGAATATGGCAAAGTGTTTGTTATCCAATATCCAGATATTGAAATTATGAGTTAAGTGCTTAAAAAAAAAATCTTTAATTAATCCTAATGAAGTCGACTGTGTATTTTATTTATGTAACAGTAACTGGGTTTAAAAGTTGTTTTGTATTAGCAAATGTAGGGCACTGAAATGTCAGCTCTTTTTGACTAGTCCAGATCATTATACCAAATCATTTCCCACTTCCTGATGAGGGTGAGACCTATGGGGAAAAAAATCCAACCTTAATTGAGTATCTTGTGCTTACTTTCTCATGCACTCTGATTTGCTCACTGAAACAAACAAACTTCACCGCTATAGTTTGGGGAAAGCAGAACAAAACCCCTTAAAAAAAAAAACCAAGAAACAGTCCAAACCACACAAAGCCAAGTGAACTCAGAGGGAAAGAGTATAATGAAGGTGGAAGATAACATGTGGAGGTGGAAGACAGGCATGTTTTGGGGCAAGAAATCAGCAGGACAAAAAGAGTAACTGACTCCTTAAATAAACACCGTACCAATAACCTATATACACTTGCTTATGAATATTCAAATATTGAATATCCAAAGAATATAGTGAGAAAGAATACTTAAAGATTTCCAATTTATGTTTTATTTCCAGGGAACACCTGAAAATCCATGCTACTTCTACAAAAAATTAGTGTGGAAAAGCAAATGTTGTACCGACCTATCTTCTATAATCACACTAACCTTACATGCCATAACAGTTAATGGGCTTATATGACAAGGACTGTCTATAACATCAAATAACCTAAGAAATGCTGGGTTTGGACAAATGAAGAGGGACGTTTTCAGGGGCAAGTGGCAGTCATAAATGCTTTTGAAAGATAAAGAGAAAAGACTTCTGTGCTGATGCTGGCATGAAATGGTACTCTTCCTAAAATAATCCTGGAAGGAAATATTGGTGGAAATATTAATGAAGACTTAACTTTTTCCTGATCATATGACCTGACAATCAGGAGAAGATTTCAAAGTGGAGGAGAGAAATGAGGCTAATCTAAGAATGCTCAGGGAGTGTTAGTAGTGACAGTTTCCCAGTGATGTAAGATTTCCACCTTAAATTAGGAAACACTTGATTGATTTATATATAAAATACCAAATCAAAGAGGCCCATACATACAGCATTCATCTGAATTTAGTCAAGATTTAAAAAAAAATAAAATAATTGATATTATATTTTGTGTAATTTCCTGCTGCTCTCCCTCCTCCCTCAAAATCCCTCATTTAGGGCTAAAGAGAAATGATCCAAAGGAAAAATGGGGGATTATATTCTCCAATTATGCTGTCAGGTGGGATATGATCAAAGGTATATCTTGAAGTTCTAATACATGCAAACACAAGATAGTTTGCAACAGATTAAGAGGAACTTTAATGTTAAAAAATGCAAATAAAGCTAGATTTTAAGCCTCAATATACATATGATTTTAGTACAGTCAAAGTATTCTTACTGGTGTATTAATTTATTTCTACTGTCTGCACATCCTTAAACTTCAGGTATGATACTTTTACTGCACATTTTCTCACACTTCTAATACAAATTTTAGAAAATGCATTTAGAAAAAGGGAGGAATAATAGAGGACACAATATATTTATAAGAAATAATTTCCTCCTTTTCTTTTGTGTATACTTTAAAGTATATAATTCTGTTATATGTAATTAAGACATGTTAAAAAAACTATGTTGCATTCTCTACATGTCCCAAAATCCTTTGTGAATCATGTGGTTCACAAGGACAGAATACAGAATCAGACAATACATAGAAGGTAATACCTTGACAATTCTTCTTCTATCCTCTATCAGCCTAGTAAATCCTGTATTTAAAAAGGTAATATATGTTGAATAGATTAATCAGAATATATATTTATTAAGTCATTAAATAGAATCTAAAATTTATTTATTTTATATATCATACAATCTATTTTAATTAATTGATTTTTTAATAAACCCTTGCATAATGCTTGTTGTAATGTCAGTTAAATGTCTATTTGTAAGTAAATAACCATTACCAACTTACATTTAAGTAAGGCCTTGATCTTGCAAATGGAACCACACTGATGGATTCTGGCGCCACACTGTCCCCAGCAGGACACTGTGAGACCTGCCATACACACCATTGCCTGGAATGTTGCATCTAAATCCCTGGGAACAAAAGCTGAAAAAATGCAGGCTGGATCCACATAAAGCACAATCTCTTTGCCAGTTGACACCCCTGAGCTTTCACAGGTACACAATAAATGTGGCTCTGGACCCAGATGTTGCTTTTTGAGTATTTTGTGTGTGTTTACACCCACATTTTAGTGTTTACATTCACAACTAGCCATGTAGGCCTTTGTTATCTTCTTAGAGTGCTGCTTCATTTTCATCTTTAGCGTTATATCATTTGCTTAAGGGAATTAAATTTTAGTGTGCTTCTAATGATCTAAAAATCCTAAAAACCATGCTATTTTGTAGGACTAAAAGACGTGGGAGGAGGTAGGGAGGAGGGAGGCAGGGAGGGATGGGAGGAAAGAAAAAGAAAAAAGGACAATGATATAACACGACCCTGAATGACATTTGATATTGAAATTGCTCATCATTTGCCATGGTACTAATTGGTCTCTATCTAAGACTTTTCCATTTAAAATTATATGCTTCTGTACTGTAGGTTACGGCTATCAATTAATCACAACAATGACATTTCCAATTGAGAACTGGGTCAGTGTCAGCACTGAATAAAGTCTTAAAACCCACATGCCCCAAAAGGCCCAAAATTGTTCAGCATTCAATGTATTCAACATATGATATACTTTTTTTTTTTTTTCAGTTAGTTCCACTGCTGCTGACAAGTGTTGTGGCTGATACAAAATCTCTGATTCAAGATGTTTCTGTTAGAAAGTTAAATCCATTAAATATTAACACTTCACAAAGCTAAGAGGGATGCAGGGATTAACCATTCTTAAAAATTGTGGAGATGATTTCTTGTCTGTCTTTAGTAGACTACAGTATTTTTAATCTATTTTGAATTCAGGTTTTTAACACAAAATTGGATAATTAAGTGTCAATTTAAGACACATTAGGTAGAGGAAATTAAACTTAGCTTAGCATGCAAACTATGAATATTTTTTAAATATACCTCTGATGTGGTAAAGGTACTTGATTTCTTAAAGCAGATATTTTATATGGACAATCTGTGCTGTTACAATGTGTAAACAGTAGGCAGATATTTTTATAATTCTTTTAATAATGCTATTTGTTATTGAAGTATTTGATAATGTATCTCTAAAGAGAATAAGAATATTGTGGCTATAATATTTCAGAGGTATACCTATGTACTGTGTAACCCATTAGCTTATGTTAAATACTCTCAAATGTGCTACATTTGAAACATATTCCACTGACATTTTAAAATGTTTTGAACTCAGGACTGTAAGAATAAAAATTATATCTGAAGACATATAAAAACATCATGATGGCTAAATCTCATCAAATATCCTATTGATCTATTGCTTACCTGACTCCTATGTGACCTTTTTTTTTTTTCTGGAAAGAAAGGGACAAATGCCTGAGGTATGGCAATATGAAATCTACCCAAGAGTTCAAGTACACACAAGGCCTGGGGGGTGGGGTTTAGGCAGTTCTGGTGCATCAGTGAGAGAGACTTGAAGTTGTACTCTGCGTGACACATCTGCAAACACACATAGATATCCATTTTGACCTTCAGCCATTCTGTTTCCTCATCTTGGCCTCCACATTAAACAAGAGAAAAAAAAGAAGTCTCTCCTGTTAACCTGTTCAAATTCTTCATGTTCCCTGTTGAGTAAGATTGGCTTAGACCAGATCTGAATCATGCATATAAAATTAAGAACCATTGTCCAAACTGAAAAGATGTTCCATCACACATAATGTGCTATATAATGATATGTTCTGCTAATCTTATAATAATAATAAAGTTAAAATAATAACCATGGGTACTACAATCAATAGCAGCGATAGACATGACACTATGATGATGATTCTATCTTTAGACAACAATTGCAATGTACAGCTGGCCAGAAGCAACCACTGCTTTTAGGGGGTGGGAAGAGTAAAACCAAAACAAAAATAAATCTAGCATTTTGCTTGAGAGTAAGACCTGAATCTTATTTTCTATTCAAATATTTATAAAGATATATATGTATGTATAAATAGATATCATACACACACACATTACACTTACCTATCAAATAAGATTCCCTTTTCCAGTTCCCAAATAGCCAAGTAGTTACAAATAGTCAAAAACCTCCTGTAATAATAATTAGTTTTCTTTTCTTATATGGTATAACAGAAAACAAGATTAAGATGCCTGGATTTCACTTCATTTAAATAAATAAATTAAATTAAATGAGGAATTACATTAATCTAGGCTGTTCCAAAATCTCATAAAAGGGATGAAACAGGCAAAAAGCATTCTCAAAGGCAGTTTCACTGAAACTCATGTATTTTTTTCTATGAAACTGAATTTGTTGGTTTCAATGAGTTAGCTTTTTCAATTAAAAATCAACCAACAAACAAAATAAGCTATGTTCTTAAACATTCATGGCTGTTAAAATATATTTTCATACCTTTAAGAACTCATCATATCTTAATAGTATCTAATATTGAGTCAAAATCCTCATCTGAAGCTAATCATAAAATCAACCATTTCAATGTTGTTAGAATAAGGAGAATTATTAAACATAACCATTATTTACTTTCATCAGTTTATTTCCATTTGTGAACTACTAACAATATTTTATCCACAAAGTTACGAATTAATAAAATTGCTTTAAAAATCTTTCTAAAAATATCTTTAGATTTGTAGAAAACAGTTAGATTTTTTAAAAAAAAATGATTTTATTTGAAATTTAAAGTAAAAGGTAACATTCATGTAAAAATATGTTTTACAAAATTTTAGCTCATACAGACTGTTAGGTGTCAGTTAATTCAGGAAAAAAAAACAAAAACCCATCATTTACTTGCTAGAGCTTTTATCTTCAAAGCTATATACTTGTTTAAAGTACTCAAAGTGTTCTTATTAATTTCAGGAAAAACTGATTCTGAGGTCCAGATATTGGAAAATTAATCTTGGGCAAATAAGGCCTGACACTAATTGGTTACAATGCCTATGATAACAAACTGTTAACAGGGTAGACTTAGAGTGTCAATCGTCAACCAGTTGGTTGTGTCAACAACTGAATGCTTACTTAAGCAAGTTGTAGAAGGTAATCTGAGGAGGGTTCAGGCTTGCTTGGGGTTTTATTTTGGGGGGGGGGAAGGGAAGGAAGGAGGGAGGTAGAGGGCATATATAGCAAGAAGTATTTGTAAAAAAGCCTATCTTAGTAAAATAGCAAAGCCATTAATGTTTAATTCTGACGTTGACTGAAAGTGTGCAAATGCCATTAGATATGAAGGTACATGGTCAGTGCCAAGGAAAGTGGTTAGATAAGTCATTCGGCGAATGGGAAAACCAAGACTGATGCTTTCCCTGCATGCAGAATGTCAAGGTCACAAGACCTGTAACAATGAAACAGTTACCAGAAACCATGACTAGGTTTGGAAAAATGCTGTTGCAATGAGTTCACATAACTGTTCTGTACAGCATCTACCAAGGAGGATGAAGAGTTGGATTTTAACTTCCTTTTGCCATACAGAGCCTAAACTGTGGGTCTGCATCTTTCTGATCAGAATTCTAGTGAATAATGACAAGCTGCAGTCTCATCCTTTACAATGACTCCAAAAACTTTGTTGGAGAACTATCTTGTCAATTTATTCTGGCCATGCTGGCCATGCTCCTGAGCTAGTGCTCTAATAAAGTAAGGTGTCTGCTCCCACATAGCCATCTAGTTTAGCTAAGAACTAGACAAGGACCCGAAACTCCCTCTTCCACCATCTCTCTACCTGTCCCTCTCGCTTCATTTCTCTCTCTCTCCTCTCGGTCTCTTTTCCCCCAATAGTCACATTACATTTTCAGAGAAATCAGACTAATTAACAGTTGAGTCCTCTGTATTTATCATGCAAACTGTACCCACAACGCAATAACAAAAGAATGTGGTTCAGGAAGAAAGATTTTGGAAACAAAATCACAAAGGAAACCTCAACAATATCTTCATAATGTTATGAAGTCTAACTTTGAGACTCAATGCTTTGAAATTCCACCTTGTCTCCTTGAGGAGGGAGATGAGGTGCTGGATAGGTGGGATGAAATGTATCTGGTTAGCAAGGATGCGGATGCTTACCTGATGGAAGAAGAACATGTCCTGGGACAAGCTGTGTTCAGCTGCTGTTTGCACGCAATGTGCACAAAACCAGAAGACTGTGGCATGGGACCTGCTGCCTCTTCCTTGAGCTGCTGATCATTATTGTCACTCCTGGCTTTGCAGAAAACTAGAAGTTTGAGTGCACACACCAAATAAAGTAGATTCCTTGCTTGCACTTCTTTGGATCTGCACCTCATGTGCAACATCTCCTGTACATGTAGAACAAAAAGTGGTATGGGTAAATCACAGCACTGAAAAACATGGCGTCTAGATTCAGTTTTACTGGCTGGAGTAGGAATTTACATCAGATAGGAGCTCACACAGATTGGACATTGTGAACGTATCATTTATGGATCTGCAATTTTGTTGTATTTTAGTTACTGCTGAAAGCCCCTGGTTAAATATATTTTAGTGAATGAATACACTTATAGGTTTTAAAGCTGATTTTACCTTACTCAGCCTATAAAACCTAGCTGGTGTCAGTGGAAGCTACTTCAATTCTTGGATTATTTCATCTTTGTGACTAAGTTAACTATGTAAATACTGGGGACAAGTTATTGGAGAAAACAACATGAAGGTCCATGGGACCCAATGAGGTGCACCCACAGCTCCTGAACAAAACAGTGGATGAAATGACTAAGCCACTCTCCATCCTATTTGAGGAGTCATGGCAGTACTCTGAAGTTCTCACTGATAGGAAAAGGGGAAATGTAATCCCCACTTTTAAAAAAGGAAATAAAGGAACACCAGGGGAACTACAGGCTGGCCAGACTCATTTCTGTGCCTGTAAAGGTCATTGGGCAGATCCTCCTTGAAACTATGCTCAGGCACATGGAAAGTAAGGAAGTGATTGTTAACAGCCTGGCTTCACTAAGGGCAAATAATGTCTGAAAAATCTGGTGGCCTTTTGTGACAGGGTCACAGCAGTGGTGGTTAACAGAAGAGTAATTGATGTCATCTACCTAGACTTGTGCAAAACATTTGAAACTGTCCCACATGACATCCCTGTCTCTAAATTGGAGAGACATGGATTTGATGAATAGACCATTTAGTAGATAAGAATTTGGATGGATAGTCACACTTAAAAAATTGTGGTAAATGGCTCAATGTCAAGTAAAGACCAGTCACAAGTAACATTCCTCAGGGGTCATTAATACGATCACTCCTGCTTAACATCTTTGGAAGTGACTTGGACATTGGGATCAAGTGAACCCTCAACAAGATTGCCAGCACCAAGCTGTGGTGTAGACAGCATGCTGGAGGGAAGGGATGCCATCCAGAGGAGCCTTGACAGGCTTGAGATGTAGGTCCATGAAAACTTTATGAAGTTACAAAAGGGCAAATGCAAGGTCCAGCAAGGACTGGTGTGATCTCAAGCACAACTGTAAGCTGTACAAATAAAGGACCATAAGAA
Source organism: Heliornis fulica (assembly GCA_013399135.1). NCBI lineage: Eukaryota > Metazoa > Chordata > Aves > Gruiformes > Heliornithidae > Heliornis > Heliornis fulica. Next base: position 32,045 of record VXBZ01002762.1, read on the forward strand.
AGCTGGAGAGAAACTGCTTACAAGGGTGTATAGTGATATGATCTTGTGTGTACAAGAAAACTAATCCATGCTTTCAAGGTGATGTGTTTTGCTTTTCTTGTAAACTAATGAAATTAAGTAGGTGATTTATCTGACACCCATATTTCAAGATTTACTGGACTGCTTCTATGATGTCTTTAAGGAAAATTGTGTCTTATTTCATATAAACATTTTAGGTGGCTATATTTTGGACTAAGGAAGAAACATAGGATAGCAACTGGCAACAGTCATCATTTTCTGGTCCCTGAAAAGAAGAGACTGAAAGTTTTTGAGAGTGAAACTTTTATTCAGTAAAAAGTTAAGAAAATGCTATTTATTTTGCCAAAAAACATTCATGGTACAGGACTAAAATATGAAAGCCACAGTGCAAATCATTGATATATTCTTGTCTTATAATCCCTATACATGGTTTAAATACTCTTCTCTTGTTCAGCATCTCAATATCTGCAACCATCTATTCAGATTACAGCTATCCCATGCAGACAGGTGGTTTACAAAAAAAGATATATGCACCCACTATAATGCAATCTATAATAGTAATGCTCAGTATCTATATTTTGTATTCGATTGTCTTATCAGGTTGGCTCCCCCAAACAAAAGACATTAACTTCACAATGGAAAAGGAAATGGTCATGGAAAGAAATTATATTTCCTTATAGGGAAAGGAAATTCACTATTAAGGATAATACAATTCCTTTGGAGACAGATAACTAAGGAGTTCTTTAATACTCCCTGAAATATGTCTCTATCCTTTTCCTTGTACTGTATTACCCAGTCAGTCACACTACTGCTATTTTGTTTGTGACATAGATGAAGAATGCCTAGGTCAGGTATCTTCATGAAAGCAGTATATAATCAGGAGCACTGCTGTCAGTTTGTGTTGGTGTTTTGAAAAGAAATCTCACAGGCTGTCTACCTGCCTTGTAGCTCTGGGTAGCTCAAGCATCCTATGTCATTATTTCTATATTCCATATAGAACTATTATCATGTACTAATTCTATTTCTATCCAGCCTAACATTTGCAAAGCTGCTAACTGGTATTAATGGTGTTTTCAGCATCTAACTGGACGTCAGCATTAAGTTATGTGAGAATTAAGCTTCTGTCCCAAACAAGCCATTTCCTCAAGTTCAACCTGAAGGAAAGAAGCAAAGAGAGGTAAAAATTGTATCTCCAAAGATGAAAGACACTTTGCTTTTTGTTAACCTTGGTAAAATGGCTGAGGGTGATACTGCAAAGAGAATGGATGATGTGGTGAAAACTGATGTGGGAATTGTTTGATACTCAATCTGCTGAGGCAGCTCAATGAGTTCAACTTGTGAACTGATGCAATGTGTCTGATTTTACCTAGAGCAAATTACAGAGCACTCACACACTATTTTTATGGAAGAATATGTGCAGATGTCAGTATCAACTTCAGTTGACACTACAAGATCTTGACAAGGCTTTCACTTTTTGACCAGTGGGATGAGTGGTCACACGAATGTATAGTGATGTCTCCTTGACTGCAGCCAGGATAAGGCACTTTCCAGTTGTCCTTGACTAGTAGTTTTGATTTCCTGAGGAATTTGACAAGGCTTATGCTGAAATGTAAAGAAATAAGTATTTACACTCACCAGTCTTTACAGAATTTTTATGAGCAAACTTACCTTCTAAGGGGTTGTTCACTCCCTACATTCAATGTGAAATTAAAAATGCTCAATCCTCCCCATCCATGCTTGTCACTTATAATAAATATAAATTAAAATATTTTATGGAGGTTGTATCTGTCAAAGTTTTTCTCTGTAAGAATTTATACAGTCTGCCACATCTGTGGAACATCATTGTCCAATACTTAATCATCCTGGGTCAATTTTAGGATACCTTATTAGCGATTAAGCAAGATCTTTTATTATAAATTACCACATGGGGTACCCATGGGGTACCTGATAGCTATATAGACATAAAAGTATAGCAATCACTGTGAACTCAGCTTGATCAGCCCTGGAAAATTTCTTGGGAACGTATCCCTCCATTCCCTTCTGCACATAGACCCATAAACCCTTATTTAGTTGTCAAAAAAATCTAACAATCCAGAAATTTCAGGCACATTCTCATGTCCTATCCACTAGACTAAACTGTCCATCATATCTATAGATGACAAAGAGGGCTATATGATTCTATGTAGAAGCTACTGCAATACAAAAAATAAAAGCCAAATGCTTCCAAAGAGAGTCAGTATTATAATAGGAAGACTAATGTAGCATTAAAGCATACCCTGAACAAGCTTGTTTGTATTGCATACCTAACCGGATATTTATTTGTGCAGTGTATTAAGATTTGTATAACATGTATCCAATTTTAAAAACAAATATTTATGTTATATTTCTTCGTTTATAAATGTTGTTTGTGTTAGAAAAGGAAGGTAATTGCTTCCTTTAGACATGGCTTCTCAGTAAGTAATAGGAAGAGATGTGTTTCCAATCTAGGAACCCAATTGTTTAAAAATTACATGTAAAATTCAAATCTGTTAGAAAAATAAAAACAATACAAACTGTCTTTTAAATGCATAAGAATATAATTTACAATAAAGTTCTTTTCCAAGGTGTAAATTACTCTATCTATCTATCTATCTATCTATCTATCTATCTATCTATCTATTACAGAAAAGGAAGGTGTGCTATGTATCCATACCAGCATTTTGCAGGTGCTGTGCAGTTGGTATCTTTTCCACATAAAATGCAAATTTTTGGCTTAATCTATCATCAAGAAAGAAAATATAATGTAAACCACCACATGTTATACTATATTACATCATGCCAAACTTGGATACTGTACTTCAAATTATTAAAATGCTAAATTTTAATTCATCCCACATCACCCGCCTTTCTTCAGTTTTTTCAATAACTCTTTTTTCTGTCCGATCTTTGTCAGGAGATCCTTGTTCGTCCATTCAGACTTTCTGATGCCTCTGTTTGATTTCAAGCTCTTACAAATGGATTGTTCTTGACCTAAGTATCAGACTGTACTCTTGAACCTCTTTCCTCTACAGGGCCGTATGCCGTATTATTCTTCCAAGCAGATGCTAAATAGGCTAAAGTCTGCTTTTCTGAAGGTCAGCATTTTGGTCTTGCTTTCATCCTTGATCTCTCCTTGCAGGATCCTGAACATGACCATCATAAAGTCACTGTAACCAAGGTTGTCCTTGATTCCTTGATTCCTTGATTCCTTGATTCCTTGATTCCTTGAGCCCTTTATCCCTTGATCCCTTACCAGTTGTTCCATGCAAGGTTTTGCCTTGCTTTTTTTGTCCCTTCTGAAGATATTGGGATAGCTCCAGCCCCCCAAGATGAACCAGACCTGCAAATGTGAGGCTTCTTCCAGCTGTCTGAAGCACATGTCATCTCCTTCTTTGTGATCAATTTTAACAGTGTGACATCTGTTCAACCTACTAATCCTTATCTCAGCCAGATAGTATCTCATCCCTAGCCAGAGCTCCAGGCATTCCTGCTACAACTCCCCCTCCTCAGGTTCATGTGTCTTCCATAATTTTGTTTACATTCAATGAATGTCCCGGCAATTACACTTTATGTACCAATCTCCAAAACATATTCATTAGGCATTTCTCCTCAGATGCTCTCATCTTGTATGTAAATGCAAACACTCTATGTATACCAATTCGATTTAAAAGTACCATATTGTCTACAGATAATGAGCAAATTAAATAATTAAATTAATTGATTACATTAATAGCATTAATTAAAAATAGGAGTCTGATACAAATCACTGAATGAATTTTGAACTAAGATGGTAAAATCTATAAGAGTTCTCAGAAGATTGTATTGTAGCTGAAATGCCTAGCTGCGATAGCAAAAAACCTAACAGAGATAATTACTAAATAAAACCCTTCTAATTCTAATTATTAATGATTTTTCATTGTGACTTTTTGTTATACTTTCTTCCAAATACTTTGTTAATACTCCAGGTGGAATCACAGCATTCTCTCGATCTTTATGGTGTGTACTGTGTGATTTGTATTCATTTTGACTAATTTTCTAAGAGCTAGAAGTCACTTTTCTCCCTTTCCAGTTACAAAAGCATTTTACAGCCTGTGTAACAATTCAAACTAATAAATTAAGTGTCTCATATTCAGGCCCTGGAAGCAGAAATGCATTTGTAATAAGCCAGCCTTTCCTCAGATATTTCATAATTTGGAGGAAAAGCAGGGCCAAGATACATATGTTTACACCATCTCTACAACTCTGAAGTCTGAAAACTTTTCTAGGTTATCAGGCACTCATGTCGTATTTTTTCTATTTGGAATACTGTGTTTCCTAAATAAATCATAATCTATAGTGATACTGAGTATAAATTATATGTGCTATTCTAAAGATACACTATCCTTTCTTCTTGTCTGCCAAATATGGCTAAGGAATTATTTAGCACACAGAGGACAAGGTAATCACAATTTCAGTGTGAAACCTCTTTTGGATCCTGGAAAATATCATGACCTGCAAGGCAGTCATGATTAAAAGTGTCCTGAAGGTATCAAAAAAAATTTCTACCACATTGTACTTGGTTTTGAAAACCAAAAGTGATAAGCCTTGCTCCTAGCAGAGTTCCCTCACCTGGATATCCAAATGGTATTTTTCTCTCAGGATTCAATGGTCTCATGAATTTTGCCCTTCTTCAAAATGAAGAAGTATAACATTAAAAAATTTATCTGAGACAACATAAAAAACCCACTCTTGAAATATATATATATATATA
>VXBZ01002762.1:36838-148186 GCA_013399135.1 Heliornis fulica
GGTGGGGGGTTGTTTTATTTTGTTTGTTTGTTTGTTTTTTAGGGGGTGGATCTGACAATTTGCTGTATCTGGTGTTTAATATATCCAGTCCCTGCAATAAGAAACTTCTGGGGTGATAAGAAATTCAAAGGATCAGGGGGAAACCACAGGAGAAATATAAATTGTGAAAAAAACATCTAGGTGGCAGTTGGGAAAACCCACAACAGAACTGTAGTTTCCTGGCTTCCAGACTACTGACCTATTCATTGAATGGCAGTGTTTTCCATTAGATGTTGAGTCCATTCTCCATCAATCAGAAGTACTTACTTAGTAATTCTCTATAATATCTTTCAGGATGAAATTTCCTCTATTTGTGTAAGGTTACATCATGGTGTTGCTGTAAATTAATGTGTTTTCTACAATAACTGTAGACAACCTAAACCACCCATCCACTCTCCTGCTTCAGAATTACTTTGGTGCTGTCAAAATTATTTGTTCCTACTTGTTAAACCTTTCATTTTAGGACAGAAAATGTTGTTGAAGTGTAAAAAGTAAACTACATATTTTATTACTTTAATTTATTGCAAATAATTGTCTCTATTTTAAATAAGTAATGCTGCCTTATGTCCTACAAACTATTTCTGGAAACTGAAATAATAAATCTCATAAATTGTACATTAAAACAGTAAACTCCACATTTGTAAGACATCCTCATTTATTTCCATAAAAACTTCTCTGAAAACAAGTGGCTATTTGCCAAAGAGTCAATCAGGTAAGCCCATATGTTATTGACTCGTCTATTGCTCTGCATCATTTAAAAATAACATCAAAACTGAAAAGCCTAAAACCTTGAACTTTAATGTGCTTTAAATCTACTTCTTTCATCTTGTACTGTCTGTGGCAAACAGGCATGCGAAGTCTGCTTGGCTCATTGAATTTTTAAGGTGAGTATATGGTCCTATTCTGGAGTTTTGATGTCATTGTTTATAAAAAACTCAGTCTTTTTCTTGTTTTAAGTAACCAGCATATACATTTATGATGGGGCTTTATGTGAGAAACAATATTCAATTAAATAGGTAGTAATTAATCACAGAACTTATAATTCAGCCTGTCATAGCTATTGATTCGTCAGAGACTAAGAGAGTGATATTGACTACACATGTGACATATACATCTTTTCAAACTCATGTGCATCATACTAAAGCAAATCGTACCATTTTTGGTCTTTGAAGTACCCTCTCCTGAGGCAGTCTAGGCCAAGAAATCATGGATCAATAGGATGCTTTTGCCACTCATCCCCAGCTTGGCTTACGCCAGCCTCCAACACAGACTGTTCTGGGGATCCTCCTGTTGTTCCAGAAATACAGATGGACTCAGCCCCATTCTAATCTGATGGTATTAGAGTACACTGTGCACTGATCTCTGCTAGAGCTTTATACTCTCATCAGGCTGATGTGACAGGCCCTCGAATCCACGCAGTCCAGTCCACACAATTGTCCCTTTCCTCCACCTGGCCTATTACAAGGCCTCTCTATTCCTGGTTGGAGTCTTCATTACTTTTTTTGTAAGTGTAAAACAAAAGCCCCTTCATCAGGGTCAAAAGTCTGATAGGCCCTTCTACTCTGCCTACTAGAGCCTACTCTACTGGAGCTCATAATAATTATTATGAAGAATATTATCCCAGCCAAAACCAGCACACACACACACACACACATCACAATAACATGGACTGGTTCCTATCAGTCAAGTACCTACTTTTTAACCTAGACTCATAAAGATTTTACAGATCAAGCAAGAATCTGTGAAAATCGGAAAAGCATATCACTTCAGTTTTACGATTTTGCCCTTAAATCACAAGACTTTCACAGCTTAAATGAGCTGAAGTTTTCAGCTGTGGAATTCTTTGCCTTTCTTCCCAACACCTTTTAGCTGCAAATGTCATTCAGCACTAACAATTCCAAAATTGCTACACCACTGAGATCAAGATAACTTGATGCTCTTCATTACATGAGATCAGTCATGTTTTACTTCTCACATCATCGTCTGGGAGAGGTTCTAACAGTTACAGTAGAAATTTTTGGTACGTTGTTTCATGGTTTGGTTTGGGTTTTTATTAAGTTGTTGATTAATTTTTGAGATCTAGATTGTAGACCATTGAATTATTACATAATCTATCAGTAACTCTTATAAAAATGTAAAAATTGTGTTTCTATATGTTTAAAACCATTAAATGTCTCAGAGAAACTACGATAAAAATAATGCTGTTTATAAGGAAGACATGTCCTTTTAACATAGTCATGTTAGCCATTTTGCCTCATTTGCACATTCTTGGGTTTGAAATTAGGATTCAGTTTTGAATATCTGGGTCATGGTATGACAGGATTTTTCCAAGGTATTAGAGTTAATTATCATATGGAATTGTGAGACCCAAAGAGAAACCCTTCATAAGAAGTAGAACTCAGGTTTTACAATAAGAATGTGTACATTGTGTCATTAACATATATATATATATNAATTCTTTGAGCACAAATATTTGATTAAAGCTTACTAGATAAATGTTTTTAGCCTCATTATTTATTAAGACAAAACCCTCAGAAATCTCAAGGTTTAAAATGAACATATAAGTGTATACAAAACAAAGCACATTTACAGATGCAGATATATATATATATAAATGAGTTCTTAACTAATTATTGAATTACGCACTCCAAGCAAAAGCATTCTTATTAATGAGCTAAGTTATAACATCTACACTTTGGAGTGCAACAGAGTTTTTGAAAAATCATCACTCGCATCTTGTTAACACTATTTCAAGGCTTTTATTGTTGTGACATTTTAAATATGTAATATATTTATAGTAAAGGTTTCTAGCATTCTAGAAAATCTAGAATCTATTGGAACGCAAATTTTTGATATTTTTTATCATTAGCAAGTGTACTTTCTCTGCTGAGAAGATAAATAAATTAACTGTTGATGAAAGTTAGGTCAGAATTCCACTATGAAGAAGATTTTTATTTGCATCAGGATATGGTGTTCCTTTCAAATCGCCTTTTCAATTTCTTTATTTGACGTGGTTCAACTAGATGGAAAGATCTGAAATGTAGCATTACTAATAGTACTGAGTTTTATTAATGTGTATTTGCAAAGAAGCAAAAAATTATTAGCAGTGTTACTAAGATTTTTTTCATCAGTGTAAACAGAGAAATGGTTTTAATATCCAAACAACATGGTTGAGGACAAATAAATCTGGGAACAGCTGATCGATAAGTGAGCAAATATTTTGTTGCCAAGACATTACTGCTAAAGCACAAACTGGAAATGTCATCAAACAGATGTAGTGGACCTTTACGGGGTAGCCATTAACCTGATTATTGCCACTTATGAGTAGCAACATATTTGACTTTGCTTGAGAGATGCACTTAAAAGAAACCATATGCAAAAGTAGCTCTGAAGGAAAACCACTGACAGATAAGCCTTAAAATATTTCCAATAATTATTCTCTGACAGTCTTTTCCATGTATTACTATAACTGTCACTGACTTTTTGTCCTAAGCAACAGGTTTAAAGGATTTTATTTCATTTTATTGAAATTTAAGTATCTAAAATGTTAGAAGAGTTGTGTTGGATCCTACCAGTGGTCGCTCTAGCTATGAGTTATATTTCTAGGAGTGATCATCAACAATTCCTTGGTAAAGTGGCAAGGTAAATGTAAAGAGATTTAATTGGAAAAATCTTTCAGATTGCAGAAAGTAGATAGAAACAGATTAAGAGCTAGAGAATTACATTTCACTTCAGGCTTGAATTAATTCACTTTGGGCCTGAAAACAATTGTCTGAGGGTTAACACCCCAGCATAAGTATTCAAATAGTGTATTTCAAAGACTGTACTTGGTTATACGTTGTGATAATTATACTCCTGTATATTGTTACTAACTTTGGTTATTTATTTATCCAATCAGGAGATACAAGCAATTCTGTCTGATTTCGTTTGACCAGTCACAAATATTATAAGCAACATACCCTTTAGATAATTAAATCCAATCTTTTAAGAATTTAAATTAATATTAGTTGAATGAATTTGCATAATGAATACATTTAAGAAAGTTGTGATCACTAAGCTGTAGAAAAAAAAAATCTCACAGCCAAATTCATTGAATAAATTATTCATTGCTTTTTTCCTCTTAATTATTCATTCAGCTCTGAATGTAACAAGTAACAACCTCATGTTCATCAGTTTTATTTTTGCTAGAAACCAAACAAAACTTCTTTAACTTCCATACAAGGTTGCCCCTACAATTCATTTTTAGGCTGTTTATTTCTGCTCTGGTAGTTTACTTATTTTATTAATAACCTTTCCCTCAGTAGACAGTAGTTCATTCATTTTATTTAAACATGTTCTCAAGGTTTCTAGGTGGGCTTTTAGTCCTGTGTCTGCCTGGAAAGCAGTATACACTAAGGAGCCACTTAGCTTTTTTATGAGGAAGCCTAGCTACTCTTGGTGAGAGATATGGTAAGCTTGTGCTTTTGACCGTAATTGATTGACTTCCTCTGTTTATATTATTAAGAAGACCTCTGGCAGTGCTATCAGTTTTGCCTGCAAGAGGCAGTGGTTTTCTGCAACTTTTGTTGTGTATCTTTTGTTACATCATCTTTCCCCTTTTTTCACTTTTTACTTGAAAACATTGTAATTAGGAATAAAATAGAAGAAAAAAAATCCTTAACTTTATTTTTGCTCATTCTAGATTCCCCACTCACTTTATTCTTTGGCAGTGCTTAACTTTATTGGCAAATTTCCTCAGTGGTTTCATTTTTCTATTAACTGGTTATGGGAATATTGCATCAAACCGGGAGGCCTAGCAATAAATGTTCATTAAAACTTTTCCAGAACTACCTCTATGTGATATTTGCTGCTATGGTACATTCCAGAATGCTTTAACATATTTCAGCTTGTATATAAGAATTTCTGATTTTATATATATAGCTCCTTCTGTCTTTTGGGTTATTTGGCTCATTAAGTATACCATGACAATTGACAGAAGGTCAGAGTTCGATTTCCAAAATTCACGTCCGTATGCGATGATAGAGTAGTGTCTATCCAAAGAACTCTTTAATTCATGTTTCTGTATATTGTAAATTGTGAAGTATTTCTATATAACTCCTTTGTTGGCATCTGCAAGGACTGTATCAAGTTTTGGAGGATTACTATTAAATACTAGCTTGAAGAAAATATTGAACAGCAGCATGTGCTCTGTGAGCATTTTATCCTTACTCTCAAAAGAGTAATGAAGTGGCTATGAAAAACATTAATTTCTTAGTGAGATAAAGTAGGCATACAAAACAAACAAAACCAAGATTATGTAGAATGGCAGTCTGTTCCTTTTCTTTAAAATGTAACCATCTGAATGTTCCCATTCCAGCTTCTTGGTAGGACAAGTACTTGACAGTTTCTGTCTAGTGACACCTTATCTACTATATGTACCAATAAACCTAAAGAATTTATTGTCCCTCTTGCAGACTGCCAAAGCTTCACTGAAAAGAAGCCTGACATTTAAATGTGTAATGATCACCATCAACTGTAGATAACCTTTTCCTCCTACTAGCTACTCCTTGTATTTAACAGTTTTTGTTAGCTAGTGAATTTACAGGTACATGTGGACTACACACAATGTTTGGGGGCCCAAACACTTTTTAACTCTCTCTTCCTCCCTTATATTTGATTTACTGCCTTTGGTTGCATGGCCATTCATCACATGAACAAAGGTGAGTTAGGTAAACTTTTAAAAGTTTTGCAAATGTTATAGTTCTCCCCTTAAAATATTTTTCTCTAAGCCTTTCTAACTAAAGTGACCACGACATGATAAAATGTAAGTGCAGATTCAATAAATTGAAGTAATCTGCCTTCCTTATCCTCTACCAGATATCTCTTCTCCTACTGAACACCAAGACTTTTAGAAGTGGGAGGATGGAACTACCTTGCAAAATTTAATGTAGTGAAATAGATACTTGAAGAGGTCTCAGGAATCCAATGTGTGCCCTGATCATTGGTACTATTTGCTAATGTCTGTCTTGCAAAATGAAGCTATGAAGAAAGAATAAAATTATACTTCAGTTTACTAATTTGAGTGAAAGTTTGTAGAGTCAAAATGGGAAACCTAAAGATTTTGCAAAATTTTCCATAGATATCAGTCATGCTGAATTTGGAAAGTAACCGTAGTACGCAAATAATGTTTGGAAAGTCTGCATAGCTTTATTTAACTGAAAACAAAACTTGAAAATTAATTCTTCACTACAAGCTGCAGATTCATTTCAAAAACAGCACCACCTGCTCACCAGGAACACAAAGCCAAGCACAGATTCAAAATAGCAGTAAAGTTAAAAGTCTTAGGTACAAATTTCCTAGGCACCTTCTTCATAAATCTCTGTCCTTCAAAGTACCTTCTTGAACTTACAGAAAATTTCTCTCCTGCTTAAAAGCTGCATGTTGGGTTTCAGGATGCTTATTTTTTGTTTGGCAGTAGTAGGCTTCTTTGGGTCAGCGTGAGCAAAATAGAGTGACTGAAAGTCTTCTGTAAGCCTTCACCATGGAAGAGATGAATGTCCTTCCAGAGTCGCTAGACACCAAACACCCATCACAGTACTTTAAATGTGTGGTCATAAATGCTGACCACAGTTTCATGTTTCAAAATCAGCACCAGTAAATTCCAGGAAATAATAACATACTCAAACAGTCCAAAGACCTGAAAATTGTAAAGACATTTCAGAATGGACTGAATACAGGAAAGGCATCTAAACAATAATAAAGAAAAATTCATCTGTCTTCTCTACCTCCCCTCAATGCAAACAACAGAAACACAGGTCAGTGTCCATTTCTTGCCTACAAGGCTCAGCTCCACAAATAAACACACCAAAGGAAAAGTAACCACTTTAGAAATTTAAAAGCTAATAAAATGATAAAATGAAGAAGGGCAATGAACAGCTCTCTGGAAGACAAGTTGATTATCAACATTAGGTCTCCTTTCCTTAGGAAAAATGAAGCAGACTATATCTCTGTCAAGCACTGAGCCTTATCATTTCAGAAGAGAAGTCAAATACCATTGCTCTTTACTTGTCAAAAGGAAGAAATTATCCTCCCCAGCTACACGTTATTATCTACCATCTGTCTGATAGCTTCTCATAATTACTTACATACGGCGTCTTTGATAAGCCTTATTCCTGATAAACAGAAAATAAAATTAACTCTCATACTAGATCAGTCACTGAGAAGACTTGGAATAAATATAGTAGAGCTTTAATTTTTCTCTTTCAGAAACCTGATAAGACAGCTGCTGAAACACACACTTAGAAATATTTGTTTAGAAAGAAATTCTAAATGAAGTTACAGTCTTTGAAGACTAAATGTACTGCACGGTCAATTGGGAGGAAACATTTAGCTGTTTGCTTTAAGAAATGAATCAACAGCTAAAAGAATATAAGATAATGCCGAGTTATATGATAGACAGGGTTGTTTGCTTTGCATTTTGTCACTGAATTTTAAAATCTACACCTGGGTTATGCACTAGTAACACATTCAGACAATTTATTTAAAAAAATAAATAAAATGTTGGTTTGTTGGGATTTTTTTACTGATTCTACACATCTGTTTCTCCATAACATACATTCCTTTGGAAGTTTAAATCATCTGATGACAGATCAGTTATTACTTCATTAATGATTGACTGATTTTATACTCATGCCTGAAAAAAAGTGATAACCCATCCTTTCATGAACAGAATAGATCTGAATAAAGAAAATTGTATGTTCCTTGAAGCATACCAGAAACAGTTTCATAGCTCCACAGAATTACGTACTGTGGACATGTATCACTTACCACGAGAAGGACTGAATGTTGTTACCCTCACAGAAAAACTGTAAGTGGCAATGCTATTTCAGACATTACAGCCATTCAACACTCTACTAAGGATTAACCAATTAGGCTAATTTTTTATTTAGTCTTTAATTTTGGATATTAATTTTTAAGCACAGTCACTTCCTCATTCACTTTTAAACAACATCTTTATAAAATTGACCTTTTTTTTCTCTGATTCCTGTTCTTGATGTGCTGAAAATTTTCTAATGATTCAAGTATCAGGAAACTGGGAATATAATATAGGCAATTTGAAGTAAAAGAGATGTTAACCAGACATTGAACTAAAACTGTAAATAAACGGGCAGAGCATAAAATTATAGGTGAAGAGTTATTGTATTCCTTACAGATTCTTTTATAGGAGCATTTTTTTTTTCTCACAGATAGAACTATATTGAAAATAGTCTTCAAGTAAAACATAGAGGAATACATGGAATATAAACACAGGTTTTTTTTTCTTCAAGTCAAGACTTCTGTGACTCAGGGCAATTAATTTTTCTAGGCTTCTGGAAAAAAATTAGAATCTAATGAGAGGAGCTCAAGAATATAATCTTTTCGAATTTTAGTCTTATTTACAAAAATGTGATTGCCTTTTTTATTGATATCCATTTGTTCTTGCTCTCCAGGAAAAGCATAATGAAAAAAAAATGATTTACATAAATGTTAAAAAAGACATTAAAATTTAGCAAATATTAGAGAGCACTTGTAGAAAGTGAATGTAAAACTATGAAGTATGAATAGCTACATAGGAATTTAAAAGTTAAATTAATCATAAAAAAGATTGAAAAGGGGACTTAAAAATTCACATCTGCATAGAAGCTCTATTCAGGGCAGAAAAATTGTTAAAAGAATCTAAAGACCTACCCCCAGTCCAATACCTCATACAAATATGTGAATATCATCTAAAATTTATATTTGCAAAGCAACATATATATCTCACATACATTTCTTCCCCTGGAAACTGGCAAAATGGTATAAGATCAAGTGTACTGGTTTTGGCTGGCATAATTTTCCTCACAGTAGCTAATACAGGGCTGTGTGTTTGTTTTTTTTTTTTTTTTTCTTAATACAGCATTGATATGTTTTTGTTACTGCTGAGCAGTTCTTGCAGAAAAGTCTTTTCTGCTTCTTGCACAACCCCACCAGTGAGCAGGCTGGGGGTGCACAAGAAGTTGGGAGGGGCAAAAGGTAGGACAGCCGACCCCAACTGACCAAAGGGATATTCCACACCATATGACATCATGCTTGAGATATAAAGATGGGTAAAAAAAGAGGGGAGGAAGAGACGTTTGGAATGATGGTGTTTGTCTTCCCAAGTAGCAGTTGCATGTGGAGGAACTCTGCTTTCCTGGAGACAGTTCCTGTCTGCTCATTGGAAGTGATAATTAATATTTCTTTTGCTTTACTTGCATGTACAGCTTTTGCTTTACCTATTAAACCGTCTTCATATTAACCCAAAAGTTTTCTCACTTTTCTGATTCTCTCCCCAAACCACTGTGGGGGGCGGGTGGGGGGAAGCAATTGACCATGTAGGTCTTAGTTACCAGTTAGCTTTAAAACACATCTTTAAAATCTAATTTGGGCTATTTAAGTTTGAGTCATAGACAAATTTAAAGGGATTAAACTTCCCACCTTCCATAAAAGGTGTTTTTCCATCTGATTGTATGATATTCCTCAGAGACACCCTGTCCGTATTTCTACAATAATGTTCTTTCTATTTTGTAAAGGACGGTCCATTATAAATACTGAGAAAAAGTTCTGACCAGTCTGTGCACTCACCAACAATTTAAAGTCATTCATTTGCACTTGTTTTGGCTCAGTGACCAGGCAGGTTTTGTTTTGGGTTTTGGGTTTGTTTTTTTTTTTTTTTTTTTCAATGTGAGTATATGAGACCATCATTAGTACAAAATAATAAGGAAATAGAGCCTGTAATACCCAGCGGCCTCGTGAGTCAGTGAAAGAATAATCTTTAACTTGAGTTGAAATGGCCTAATACATGGTTTAAGTACTCATAATAGATTTTTAAGGAAGTGATTTCTTATTGATGCCTTTCATTTTGTATAAAACAAATATTGAGTGAGTCAAGAAAGGACTATTAGAGGAATAGAGGGAGATAATACAGGAACAAAAATAACTGACTCTACTGTCTATGGAAAATATCTTTTCAAAGTGAATGAAAAATTATGATCTTCTGTAATATTTTTCACTTAACCAATGACACTCAATAGCCAGAAAAGAATTGAGTTTTCCTCACAATATCTCATAATATGATATTTAGGGCACACTCAGAATACAGTTCAAAAAACCTTTTAGTTTCAAAAAAAATATTTGAAAATTTTTAAGAACTGATGCCAATTAACAAAGTTACTAAGTAAAACCAGTCTCAATCGCTTTGAAAGTAACCCTGTGCTTTATTTGCTTTTGCACAGATGGCACAGACATTATTAAAAATGATAGTAATTTTGGCTTGATCAAAGGTGTTATTGTTTTTCTTCAGCAGCAGAAATGTGTGCAGCATTACTACACAGCTGATGTCTGAATAACCTGGAGTAGATAGAACAGGTGTAAAGAACTTGGGTGGTCGACATTTTAGAGACATGCACTAAAGATTGTTTATTTATGCCTCTGGAACAAACTCCCAAAGATGCTATGGGGCAATAAACAACTCTCCCTAAGTTCTAAAATGCAACAGAATTTCTGAAAAAAACATGAAGCACATTCTATCACTAAGGATTTAAACTAGATATAGTAAAGAAATTCTTTACTGTGAGGGTGGTGAGGCACTGGAACAGGTTTCACAAGGAAGTTGGAGATGTGCCCTCCCTGGAGGTGTTCAAGACCAGGTTGGATGGGACCTTGAGCAGCTTGGTCTAATGAGAGGTGTGCTTGCCCTCAGCAGGGGAACAGGAACTAGATGATCTTTAAAGTCCCTTCCAACCCAGCCACTCTATGATTCTTGCTGTTGTAAACTCAGTAGGAAAGCACTAAGATGACCAGGAGTAATAGCCCCATGAGGAAAGTCTGGGAGAGCAGGCTGGGAGAGCAGGCTGGGAGAGCCTGGTGCACAGTTGGTTTTGTGTACCTAACAGCTAACCTCCAAGAGAGGAAGGGGACTGTAAGGGCACAGCTGCACTCTCCACAGTCTTTCATTGTGGCAGGATGAGGGGTGATAGGCGTAACTTGAAACAAGAAATGTTCAGGCTGGATATGAGAAGAGACTTTTCTTGCAGTCAAGGAATAAGGACAGTCAACTGCTGAGGCACGTTGTCTGGAGAGGTCATACTGGCTTCATTCTTGGATGTTTTCAGAACCTGATTAAAGCCTTCAAGGTCTGGTCTGACCATGTCATTAGCAGGAGGTTGTTTCCAACCTGAATTATCCTATGCTGCTAATGAAAATAACTTAAATTTAGACACTGACTATCCAAGAATATATAGACAAATCTTAGATTGAAGTGAGTTGTGTTTACTGTTTTCATAGAATTTTTAATTATAAATTGCATTCACTAGGAACCCTAATTCAAGTGATGAATTTCAATTTGCAAGACTCCTTACATATCTTAAATAGTGTTTCTTTAACTAAAATTGTATAAGCCATTCCTAAAGGTCCTGATCTGGGACCACAAAACTTCAGCTTCCATAGAAAGTAGTACTAATAGTTTATGGTATTCTGTCTCTCGCTTATTTTCTTTTTGGCATTTAAACTAAGCAAATGTATTTTTTATTATAGAAATATCTAATGTTTTAATGGTTTTATTCTGTAATTTGAGTATTCAGTGATAATTTCTAATGGGCCACTGTATCTATATCATTACAAAACCACATAATGATTGTTGTCCAGTGAAAGATTTTCTAGAAAAGTGTCTTGCTTTAAGGCCACTTTTAAGCAATTTGTACTAAACTTTAAAAGTTGGCTTTGAACTCACCTTTATTGACTTCTTCCTAACAGATGTTGCCATCTTCAAAGGTTGGAATTAGCATAAATATGGGCAATATAAAAAACAAATCCACCACAACAACAACCACAAAAAAAAAAAAAAAAAAACAAACCCAAATAAAATAGAGGTAGTTATTATTGACAAAGAAATTATTGTATACTAACTTGCATATAGCAACGCAGCAAAATTTATTAAGATAGAGAAAACTCAGGTGTCTGTACAGCTAACTTTCAAGTTATTGTCTTTAGAATAAGTTTTCACTAGTTACTTAGTTTTAAATTAAATTAAGTTTAGTCAAGGCACTTAAAGTATGGATAGACAACCAGGATTTTTTGGAAGAAACTTATTTAAAGACTTTTTCCCACCTAAAGCCTTTTTATGATAGACTGATTTGAACCATCTATTAATATATGTTTTAAAGAAAGAGATCTCCAATCTAATACTGTTCATCTTTTTCATTTGTGATGGTTAAGGCACAAACAAGTGGAATGCAATAAGAGAGTTGATAAATGTTTGAAGCAAAAATCTGCACTGTAATACTGCTGCAAAATTTAAATTGGCTTTAAGTTTCGCTTAGGGGCAGGGAGTTTAAGGAACATCTGGAGATTCTGAAATAACCTGCATTCATTTACGTTATTTAAGTTGTAAAATCATATTCAATCTTGACCCACTCAGGAAATCTAACATAAACGTCCTGCTGATTTTGACAGTCATGCAGCAAAAACACCCTCTAATGAGCATTTAATAGTCACCAAAAGTTCTGCATTAAGTACAAAGCCCTTTTGATTACTTATTCCACTAATTTAAAGTAAATGCTTTTACAGATGGCATCTGTTAGGACGCAGAGCGTGTGCTGCATTTATATGTAGTCATTGAAAATAAATTCCAGCTTTGGTATAAGGATTGTACAAAAAAGATCAAACATGAAACATTGAGTAAACATTTACTAGCGATATTTTTAAAGCTCTTCATAAAAGCTTATCCAATACCAGTATACAATACTCAAAGTATATGAAGTAATTCAGAAACACTTTGGCAAATTAGCACCTAAAGACAAAAGACTGAGACAAAGTTAATGAGCTCTTCTATTCTGCTTATCATCTTTCCTGGGGTGTAACAATATTGTATTTCACTGTCCCTTAGCCTGTATTACCTTACATATAAAGGAGAAAAAAAATACACAATATTAGTTACTAGAGATTAATATGAGAACAATAATATTTCATATTTAAATTGTAAAAAAGGAAAGAAAGCTAAAACCCTTTTTTTTTTTTTCTTGTAAGAAGACACTCGTTTATTTTTGTGCCATCACCAAGAGTTTCATCAGCAGAAGTCACGTCAAATCATGCATTCAGAATCCTGCAAATTAACAGTAACTTTTGTCAGGCTACAGACATTTCCCTAATGACCAAATACTTAATAATTTCATATGTGTGTAAAGGAACATGTACATATTTTAGAATACCGAGATATTAAGGCCATATTAATAAATAACACCACCAATATTTTTAAAGAAAATGTCAGTTACTTTAAATTCAAAGTGTATATCTGTGTTTTATAGTTATTTCCAGTAGGTGCTTTTAAAACGTTTATGATTACTTCTTACAAGCTATTAGCATTACCACAGTGTGTGTTCTGTCACAGAGAATGCACCAACTGAATGTTAATTTCAGAGTAAAGTTATAAAAATTTTAGGGAAAGCTTTGTAACAGAAAATGAAGTTCCTCCAAGCACTCAAAGAAAAGAAAAATATGATTCAATTATTAATTTGTATCAAGCACCTTAAAGTCAATGTCAACAAAACTGTGAAATTTTATAGTTTTCCTTGTCCTTTTGTTCCAACATACAGAATTGTGGTTCTTAGTCCTTTCTCAGCTGTATTGTATACTGCATGTTACACTTGATCACCCTTTTTCATCTGTTTATTATAATTGGACATCATGACAACATTGTCCTTTCTGTGCACCTGAAGTTGCTTTTAAGGAAAATGTAAGCATTGAGAAATGTGGTGGCTGTGCAATGTGACTTCTTAAAGAAGCAGCCAGAAAGTTTAAGGGTCTAACAAAGCAAATAGCAGCTGTGCTCCCAAGGCCAAACTCCTAAACCCTATTGCTGACAAGACTGGACAGGCCAGCGCCTCTGGGAATCACATTTTAGGGGGAAAACCACAAATAGCTGTATTTTGCCATGAGAGAAAGGAGTGAGAAGATGTAAGAAAATTTGCAGACACCAAGGTCAGTGAAGTGGGGGTATAAGGAGGCGCTAAAAGAAGATTCCCTGCAGCCTATGGAGAATACCATGGTGAAGCGGGTGTCCCCCCAAAGCCCATGGAGAGGTACCTGGGCCAGGCAGGAGCTCACCATGGAGCAGAGGAAGGTATATAGAAGAATCTGTGACCTACATTGGAGCAAGCCCTTGACGGAACCTGCAGTCCATGGAGAGAGATAAGAAGCAGAGAGAAAGACAGAGGCTCATGCTGGAGCAGGTTTGCTGTGGGGAGCTTGTGACTCTGTGGGGGACCAGGCTGAGGCCAGCACTCTGGGACTGAGAGACTGAGAGACATTTTATGAGTTTATAGCAGTGACTCACGCTGGGGCAGTTGGTGAAAAGCCAAGGCCCTGTGGGAGAGGACTCACATGGAGAAGGGCATGAGTGTGGGACCCCATGCTGGCACAGGGAAAGAGTGTGAGAAATGCTGCCCCCTCCCTAAGAAGGGAGTGATAGAGCAGATTTGGTGGAAGTTTGGCCTCCAGCCAGGGTCAAACCACCGTAAGAAATGTGTATTGTTTGTGTATGTGTGTGTAATACATAAAGATTTGATCAAGTTTCATACCAATAGAGAGCCATGAAACAAGCAAGATGTCCAACAACCCCAGGATACACGGAATACATACATTTTTCAATAGTTTATGAGAGCTATGTCTCCTTTTCCTGCTTTTGATAAAACTATCTCTTCTAGAATGCTGAATTATAAGAAATTATATTGATATATTCAGATAGCAATTGCTGCTTCAGTTCTTATCTGTAACTAATATATTTTCTTTTAATTAGGATTAATTATTTGTAAAATAACCCACATTAAATAGGGCAGTTAACAGTTTAGTTACAAGCAACTCCAGAAATTCTTGTTCTAGGGAATTACTATATGATCATTGTGATAACTAAACCAGGTAATCAACCAGGCCAAGTGAGCATGAGGTGAACATTTCTTGCATTCTTAAGAAGGTTGTCTTTTACTATGGATTTATTTTCTGTGGGATATGGGAGGCAATATTAATAACTGAGGGAGGCACAAGGGAGGAAGGTGTTCTCTTTTCTTCCTCATAAAGTTGAATAATAGCAATGAAGGAGCTGATGAACACATGAAAGAACATACTTATAAATAAAATTTAATGGAAAACAACGGCCTGTATTTCATCCCATTTCTAACCAGTATGCCTATAATAAGATGCTGAAAATGCTCACTGCCCTTCCCATGTCTATATTTGGTTTTTGTCAGAATCATTTTGCTAGGACTATTTCAGTGGCAAGAGAGTAATGAACTTTTCATCCCCATAGACTTTCCATCTCTACGGAACAATAACTTTCATGGAACAAGTATATAGCACAAGGAACCCATATCTGTGAAATGGTTTTATTCCAGTTCCCTTTGTGTAAGGTTCAGTAAGAAAAGACCTAGGATATATGACAACATCAAGGTTGTACATCCAGAAGTTTCAGTGTTTTCCCCTTGTAGTTCATGACTGAACAAAACAGATACAAGAAAATATGAGTTTAGAAATTTACACTAAATTTTCATTCCCTCGGGATTAGTTGTCCACATATTGATCCATAAAAAGCCTTTATGTTTAAACATAATTGAAATTAATGTTCCCTTCTTTATTTTACTAAAATAAAAGATATTAAGTAAGCATAATTTAAATAGTTTAAAGGTCGTGCTGCAGGACAATCAAGCCAGCTATAATAACCATTCTGTATTGGATTTGCTTGGCAAGGTTTTTATTCCAGGGAGGGCTACAGAGGTGGCTTCTGTGAAAAGCTGCTAGAAGCTTCCTGCATGTCTGTTAGAACCAACACAAGCCAGCTCCAAGATTGACTCACAGATGGCTAAGGACAAGCCACAGTGGTAGCATCTTTGGGAATACATAGTTAAGAAGGGGGAAAAGTTACTACGCAACAGCAATTACATTTAAAGAGAGAGGAGGAGGATGTGAGAAGAAAAACTGCAAATTCCAGACTAGAAAATAAAATTGCAGTCCTAGGTATTAGAAGGTATAGAGATAAAATGAGTCTTACTAAAAAGTCAAGTCAGTTCTGGACTGTAAATTAATGGAAATAATAAAAGTTATTTGTTATATAAATAAAAGAAAACAAGTACAGAAGAAAAAAATGAGTACCTTATTCTGACAGGGTATCGTAGAAATTAAAAATATTCTTTGTACTATCTAAAACTAAAAAAAAAAAAAAAAAACTGGCTCACTTTTCAGTCGGAGTGAGGATATGGCAAATAAAGAAAAAAACAGATTAATTCATGAAATGAGCATGTGAAAATAGAAATTATCTTCTAGGTAAAAGCAAAGTTTCAAGATCTCAGAGTGAAGAGGATCATATAATATTCACTGCAGAAAAGCTGTAAATGCTGGCATATGAAATTATATATCCAGAAACAAGTTTTTAAAATGAACCTGCCTTAATCATGAAGTACTAGCAAATGTATCAGTATTACTTAAGGGAGCTGTGATTGAGAAAACTGCAGGATCATTAACCTGATATGAGTTATGTGTCAGCTCTGAGAGAAATTGTTGAAGTACATGCTAAATACAGGAAAAGAAATGGAAAATGGAGTATATTGCAACATTAATTTATCAAAGTGCCTGTTAGTACATGTTAGGCTGCCATCTTTACTGTCTTGTCATAAATGTTTTCGTAGCAAAAGGAAATGT
Organism: Heliornis fulica; assembly: GCA_013399135.1. NCBI lineage: Eukaryota > Metazoa > Chordata > Aves > Gruiformes > Heliornithidae > Heliornis > Heliornis fulica. The sequence continues at coordinate 53,600 of VXBZ01002762.1, forward strand.
GTAAGAGTTAATTGATTGGAATTTGCTCATACTAATTAAAAAAGACAATAATCTTAACAAGCATAATTACTATTCTTTTCTGATCAAAATTTTGAACAGTACCAGTGGATAGAACAATATGGTGCAAGCCTCAAACAGCTTCTTAGATTTAGCAAGAGAATGGTGACACATATAGTAAAGAAGATTTTTTTAAAAAAATTAGAACCACAGGGCAGAGACTGGAGAGAAAGAACAGTGTGTCTTTGAATATATTTATATGGCACATAGTCCATCTGCTTCTTGAAATCTATTCATCTGTTAAGGTCTGTAATCTAAAGTTATTTGAACATACCATAAACCACTAACTTATTTCAAATACTTGATTTTCTATGTTCTTAGCATCTTTCTTTAGTTAAGAGTTTTATCTGTCACCCAGTCAAGGACCTAGTTTTCCGCGTTATCAGTACCCACTTGTAGCATCCCCACTTGTCAAATACCCATTCAAGCACTGAAAAAGAATAAAATATATAAGTTAACTGTACCACAATATTATTAGCCTGTAATTTGATTGAAGGTTGTTACTTTGTATTTCTAAGTTTTAGGAAATATTTTCATATCAAGAGCATGTCTGTTTTAACTATATTTGTTGTTAGCTTAAAGAGGAGGAGATATTAGGAACATTTCTCTGACTGTTGACAGAGAACAGGTGAAAGTTTGCTTTAGTCCTGTACTGCCTTTGCCTGGATTCCTCTGTTTAATTGCAGATAATTTGTGGCAAAAATGCAGTTTTCAACATATGAAATAGAATGCATACTGTCTAATTTACATACCTGAAACCTAGATATTCAAATCAGAGGTAATCTGTCTACATTCCATGATAATCAAATAATCTTCGGATGATTAATCATCTTATCCTAAAACGGGTATGTAGAACAGGTCAGTTGAAAAAATGAGATCAAGGTGAGTTTAAAAATCTGGGACCTGGATATTATGACAAAAAGCAAGTTGTAGCTTAGCCTATTTAAGCTTGGAGTTGGAGTTTTGGGTGCTGCATTGCATCAAAGGATGGGTTACTGTGTTACAATTGTCCAACTGGAGATGGTCTAGAGGAAAGAAAAAACAACTAAAGTTGGATAACCTAAAAAATAGTAGATGATCATGCACAGACTTAAAACAAATGATAAATTTCTCAAAGGCAAGAGTTGTTCCTTTGAGTCCATACAATATAGGACTTGGTGATGTATCTACACTGAAAAAAGGAAAATTCATGTTTGAACAGTGAAACCTTTTCTAATGGTTTAAGTAGTGATGTGCTAGAATAGATTGGCTACAAAAGTTCTGGAATTTTGGAGATGGGGAAAATAGAGATGACATCACTGCTTTTCCGTAGCAGCCACAGATGGACTTAGATGCCTTCTGGAAATCCTTTACATATAACGTGACTTGAAGACAAAGTATGATGATGAGATGACTGAGCCCCACAGTATGAAAGGAACTTTTTGTGCTGCTTTTTTCTCAGCAAGTTAGCTAAAAATTGCTTACCCAATTCCACTGGTTGGACCTCACTTGGTACTATATGGAAATGTCATCTGCTGGTGTTCCAGAATTGTTGTATGAGATGGAAAAAAAGACAAAGACGGATCCTGAGACTGTAAGGGAGACCAAAGGTACACCTACCTAGAAAGGCACAGATGTTTGGTATATATTTACTCCAAATTGATGAAAAGTGATTCCATAGTAATCTGGAAACTATTTAGCCCAATTGTGTGACTGTGCAACAGTAAGACATTCTTCCACTTACTTGCCCTTGTCTTGTTAGATGTACTCTGACTTATTTAGGCTAGAAAAAATGAAAGCTAAGTAGAAAAATTATTTTTTATATAAACACTTCAACAGTGCAGAGGACTTGAACAATTTAAACTATGAAACGATACTAGTTTGATAACAAATGTTGTGAAGTGACAGTGAAAATAATTACATTGAAAATGCAAGGTATTTATGCATCAAAATTGTGTAGAATTGTCATTCATTACAAGTGAAACTGTTCTTCCAATATTCAAACTATTTTCAAGGTAGAATTTTGTCAAGATTTTAGTGAGATGAAACTTAAATACCTGAAGTAGTGGGTAGTGAGCTTGATATATGAAGAAGTCAATTTTAGTTCTATGTGTACATTTCAGTTCATTCACACTATCTGTGCACATTTCACCATTTCCATGTGCAGTTTAAACACCCTTAATCTCAAATTTCATTTGTATTGCCTACTGTAACAAATCTAAAGGGTTACTCAGTCTATGGGTGTAAAGAGATCATGACATGTGGGTTTATAGGATTCTCTAGTGCACAAGGGACACAGAGACTTTACTCTCTAAATTTCACTACATTGTTACAGATTACCACCAATGCTAGAAAAATCACCACTAGCAAGTGTACTTATGAGTAATAAAGTGTATATATATGTATATATATATATATACTTATATATGTATCTCTCAAGTGATTACAAACTATTATCAACAATAAATATTATAGCAATAATCAATCATAAGAGTGCCCAATAGCAGCAATGAAGTTTGTGTATAATATTACAGGTTACTACAAACATATCAGCAGTTAAACAAACACTAATTATATAGCAGCAGATACACTTATGCTAGATTACTTACATATATGTATCGCAGCAAGCACAACAGGCAGAACTGATAAAGGGGACAACCTGTGCCCAGAAGGGAGGACAAACCCACCCCAGAAGGGGACCCAGTCATCCCAGAAGTAGGAAAAACAACTGAACTGATCCCAGAAGTGACCCCAGAAGAGGACGAATAGAATAACTGTCACTTTGAAGATGATCCACATTATGGATTTTGGAGTCAGGCAGGTGTCCCCAGCGAGGGTTCAAGATCTTGAAGAAAGTTAATGCAAACCTGTTTAGGCAGAAGAAAAATTATGCAGAACAGGAATTTCTGAGGGAAAGGTGCTCCATTTCAGATAAAAAGTAAATAATTTTATAGATGCATATGAGCAATAAGGTCACTGTCACTTCAAGCAGTCAATAGATGCTCTTAATTTCTATTCTTCCCCTGTACCTGTCAATAGATGACAATGTTTTCTGTTTTCTCAGATTGTTCTTGCAATTAGAATAGCCAACAACAGTTACCAATTATTACTTTCTCAGGACATTCTACCCTTTTTCTAGACTTTTTTCACCTTGAGTTTTTGCATATTGATGATATTTCAGTATGTCTCCAGGAAATCTGTCTACCAGATTTCTAGGTACACAGATGTACTTCAAAGATACCAGCTGCACTTCTTGAGGATGCTTCTGGTTCACAGGCCTAGTTAGGCCTGTGAAACATTAGCCTAGTTCCCAGGCTAACGTCTCCCAAGCTGTCAGGCATTTTCTCTGTCAGTATTTCAGCAGCCACTTATTTCTATTCCGTAATTTTCCCTTCTAAGAAGGTTGTCTTTCTGGTTGCTCACATCATCTGCATAACAAAATATCCTATGGATAATAGCATCTTTGGCAGAAGAAGTAACAGGATGAAGAAATATATAAATATCTTCCATATTTTGGATATTTATCAATCTACAGTAAACTTCCTTCAAGCTTCTTCATATCAGTGAGTCATATGTTCTACCTGGTATATGAGTCAGAAGGCATGGATCCCAAGTGCATTAAGTAATGGATAGTTAAGTGAAATTTTTTGTTTGATATTTATAAAAAGAAAAAAAAAAGGGGGATTTTGACAAATACTAATCAAGCAAGACTTTAGAAACAGAGTCAGCATAATGTTGTTTACTCTGTAATTTCAACAAATAGAGAAAAACCTCTATACACGATGCTGAGGGCTTTCTTCTCATCCAAGCAAGCTAGATGGACTGCTACTCACTTTGGTGTTCAGTTTGGATCCTCTCTTTAGGGACTTACTATGCAATATCCTCTGCAAGGAGACTCTAGTGAGTTAAATAATTAATGTCTAGTTTTTACACTCCGAATGCCATTTTTGCTTTCATAGAAACCATGTTTCTAATTGGCTAAGCCTTCTTTGAATATGGGACTTGAAAATCATAGAGTTAAAGCTTATTGTAAGAATGAATTTACTATATGTAATTAAAAGTTTCAAATAGATAGTTTATCATGATTACACTAGCCCATAGCTGTTATAGATTTCAGAATATAGTGTAGTGCAGAAACCCTTTGTTTTTCAAGGCAGAAACCTCTTGGAATTTAATAAAATAAACATAACATCCTTTTGGTAGCTTGTACATGATCATAGAATGATGGAATTGTTCAGGTTGGAGAAGACCTCTAAGATTATCAAGTCCAACTGTTATCCTGACACGCCACCAACTAATCCATGTCCCTAAGCACCACATTTACGTGACTTTTAAATACTTTCAGGGACAGCAGATGGACTACTTTACTAGAGAGTCTGTTCCAATGGTTGATAACCCTTTCAGTGAATATAGCTTCTTAAAAATCATTGAAGATTATTTTTAATAACTGCAAATCAGAAAAATATTTTTTCATTCATTGTGAGGTTTATCATTCAGATATATCACATAGATGGACTGCAAAAAGACTCCAAGATTTTTTCTTTTACCAATGTCATATAACAGCTGTTAAAACAGTTTAAATGAGAATAAAGTATTAGCTATATGTCAGTAAAGATTGATATGAACTTTAGGAGAAAAACATGCCATATCAGAGCATGCATGTGTGTACAACTCTAACTGAAAAGGAATATAGAAATGGAAGAATAAATAAATTCTTTAGGCAAGACATTTTTAATGGGAACTATTTAAGTATCACTACTTCTCTGTCATAGTGCAATTCAATACATATGGTAGTTGCAAATAGCTGTCTCAGTCTTACTTGTTTCAGTATGTTAACAATCCTTATTTTTTTGAGAAATCATGTTCTGTTTCAGTCAGAAGAACCCAGAGACACTCAGCAGCTGAAAATTGTAGTACAAAATTTTATATTGAATACAAAATTTAATGATGATTTCTCTTAAATTTAGAAGGAAAAAAAGTTAATATAGAAAAGGATATATGAAAGAAGAAGTTGAACAAAAAATGTGATGGAATACATTCTGTGGGAGAAAAAAATATTTCCAGTGAAGAAAGGGTTTTTCAAATTTGAAACAAGCTGAAATTTGGCTGTGTAGGTATGCATAAGGAAAAGGAACCACAGGAGGGCATTTGTAATCAGGAAGTAATTTTAGTTTTAATGAGGGGAAGCAGTAGACAAGACAGGTCTTTAAGTCACCACCTGGAGGACTTTAAAGGAAGAGGAAAGCTCAGAAAAGACACGGTGGCTTAATTTTTTTAATGGAGGGGTTTTTTTCTTTTGGATTTTGGTGTGGGGTTGGGGGGTAGGGTTTGGGTTTTTTTAAGAAAACTGTGAGGCTGCATAATAATCTGAGGGACAATAAAGCATGAGGCATTAACTGTAAAATTCAGGAAATTTTCTATGTAGGAGATGAAGAAAGACTGTGACCAGAAAAGGCTACTGAAGTTAAGAACTGTGAGGAGAATAGAGGACTAATGATCATGATATCCAAAGCTAATCTAATTAACCTTTATACATTAAATCATTCTTGTTAGAAGCAGCACTTTTAGGGAAATACAGCACAAGATAGATTTATCATGGGAGTAAGGGAGGGTGAGGATGTCACAGAAGGTTCTTGTACAAGACCATTCTAAGAGCAGAAATAAACTGTAGCAGCAGCAACCATGGCCACAGAAGGTCTTTAATTGTTCAGAAAAAAAAAATTAACACACAAAAAAAGAGGTGAGACAGAAGAAAAAGTGATAGACAGTTTTAATACGTACAAGTTTTATGCCTGCCTTTTAATGTGCATTTATTTTTAACTTTTTATCTGTATTTTTCAACAACCCTAGCTTGAAGCTTCTTATTTTTATGTAAAGAACATTGGTGCATATTGAGAGCATTCCTTGCTCGATCAGGGTCTTAACCCTTTCTTCTGAAATGAATTTCATTCCATAACATTTACTGCTCTTTGAATGAATTCTTTGTTTTCTATTATACTATGCCTAATTTCTTGAGCTTTTCCTTGCCATACATTTTGGAAGTAAAATGACATTACAAATTATGCCCTGAGGAGAAGCTCACTTGACTCATTCATGAATAAATTAATATTTTAATATACCTTATTGTTTTAAAATTTTTTTCAAATCTTTTACACTTCGAAATTTTTCTTTTTTTTTTCTTTTTACATCCATGACCTCAAGGTAGCCTGCATGCTTTTTCCTACCAACAACTATATTTTTATATATGTGTATATATATGCAGGGTGAAAAACCTTTCAGCAGAGTCGCTGCTTGAGTAAGTTCTTAAATACAGAAGTTAAAAGTATGGATGTACATACTCCATTATTTTTAAATGCATTGTTTTCTCTTTGTAGCAACACATAATTTAAAACTCTAACCTCACAGTATTGTTCAATACATTTTTAAAATAGATATATTCTGTTCAAAATTTTATAAGGAAGTTAACTAGAGAAGCAGGTTTATCTGAAAGTAATTTTAGTAGATATTAATTCTTATGTTATTATTTTAGAATACTGAGTAGTATGGCCTATCTCTTTATAGATATATTTCAGTTTAGAAAATAAGATGATTTTCTGAGTTCTTACACCGCTAATAAAAATTCTTTAAAATTTGGATTCTGGCTGGAACAGCTGGGTTATATCTTGCTGAATCTGTCATCCTTCCCTCACCATGAGAAATAATGACCAAGAAAGTAAAATAAACATGTACTCTTGGCAGAGGAAAAATAAAAAAAAAAACCAATCAATGTTGTTTCTAAGTACAAAAACTGATGAACAAAAAATCTAATGGGAAAAGTGACTCACAATTATAAATACAGCAACGTGCTATATCTAGAACTAGATTTCAGTTGTTCTTTCTGCTCTTTAATCCCTGATCTGCTATTAGTGTTTTTAAGATATTAGCAGATGATCTGAAAATAGTTTTATTATTTAAAAGTTATGCACCACTTACAAAGCAACTTTCATTTTCATTCAGGTGATTACAGGGTTGTAAAATTGGAAGCAGAGAACTTTTTGATATCTATTTTTTGTTCAGAAAAATCTATCTACCAAGCAAAACAACTGGAATACATTTGGACCACCCGATAAAATGATCATCCCATAAAATGACAGTAAGTAGATCAATAAAGATATGACTATCCTTAAACATGGCTATATGATCTATGATCTGGTGACCTGATTACAACTGGTTCAGAGGTGTGGTAACAATTCTGAAGGGATGCAAGATAACTTCCAGTGATAATATTTGCATAAACGTTATTGTCTTACAATTTATGTTTATGTGACCACTAATCAATTAGAAACTAAATGATATTACATAGATCATTAAATAATTTATTTCATTCAGTAGCTTTGCCAGACAAGCAAGTCCAAATGAAAATCCAAGAGCACTCTTTATAGTTCAAAATATATTAGTAAACCTTGGAAAGTGTTTTCTGTCCTTCCATTTGTCTGGTAGGGTAAGTGAAGCAAGCAGAGAAGTTATCCATGGAATGCATCCAAAGGAAAAACATTATCCCTAGAAGGTATGAATTTTGGTAGCAGTGGAGATTTTCTGAGAAATTTCACTGCTTTCCCTGGATTATCTATATCAGCTTCAGTGTCACACAACCCATTTTGACACAGCATTTGCATCAAGGACTCTTATCAAGGATTATTCAGAGAGGCTTCAGTGATTTTCCTCCTCTGTAGAGAATTAGTGGGATATTCCTTACAAGCCATGTTAATTTATAGTTTCTGTTGCAGTTAATTCCCAGAGATACTATAATCTACTTTTTGTTGAATACTTAAAAGCCTACTTTTGTCTCTACTATATTACCACCTTAACTATTAGTTGCCAACAAAACTTGCCACTAAAACTGCACTGTGAAAACAATTCACTAAACAGACAGTTTAGTTTGCACTGAAAAGAGAACAGATTTCATTTGAAAGGTACACAGATAATGATAAATTTTCTCCAAAATGGAGTTTCTTTCTCTGGGGACTTCACAGCTAGGATGCCTGTCTGACTCCAAATTCTGTGACATGGATAACTTTTTAATGAGACTGTCTGTAATCTTATTAGTTTGGTCTGTCCATGTTAGAGCACAGTTAGGTCACCCTGCTCTGGGATAGCTTTGTTCTTCCCTTTCAGGACTATTTGTCTCCTCCTGAAATCTAATTAATTTCATTTTTCCATTATATATGGTTATATACATAATCTATGTTGAGTATGTCTGATGTTATATTGTTGGTAAGTTTGCTTCACAAATGATAAATTGCAGTAATCTTTAATAGCATATAACCCCTCAGTTGTTTCTGTTATTGATTGTGCTACAATACCAATTGATGTTATTATTCACTGATACCATACTACTGATTGATTGATTGATAATATGCTACCGATTGCTGATAGTTTCTATTAGCTTGATAAATAGTAATTCATATTGATTTTATTGATCATATGTATACTTGGTAGTTGTGATTTTTGTGACATTGAGGCAATCTGTAAAAAAAAAATAAATTTAGAAGGTAAAGTCCTTGCGTCGTTATGTATTACAACACCCTATGAACTCACAGTTGCAATCTCTTTATGACACTAAGCTGCGTAACCCCTTAGGTCATGACATATAGGCAGTTGTTTTAAATGAATTCTTGAACAGAGTTATAAATATTTCATAAACACACAAAAAATATCCATGCTTATTATATTGTATTGGATTCATTGGCTTTCTCTTTATTTTTCCCTGAGTTGCAAAATAAACATAGCAAACTTTGCTGAAGGGTGACTTGCTTTGTATGGTGCCGCACCATAAAACTATTAAAACAAAACAGTTAATTTTTTTTCTGCATAATTTACTGTTTATTAATTGATGTTTTTACGGAAATAAAATTGTATGCGAGACAGAAATTTCTCTTCTAGGTGGGGTTAATTAATAACTCTCCCCTGGTAAATCTTTCAACCTAATACTTTTTTAATAGTCTTACATGATCTGGGGACATAAACTGTACATTCAAACCCATTGTAGGTTATACTTGTGCATTTTTTTCTGTGGTAGTGTGTGCCATGCAGATTTTAAACATTATACATAGATGTTACAGGAAAAGCAATACTCAAATGGCTCTTATTTGTAAACAAAAAGTGTATTCTTCTAGCACAAAAAGTCACTAAACCCAAGGAATTTTAGTTTGATTGTGAGTTCTTGAACAATGCTACAGGTAGCACTAGATGCTGCATGCATGACTTTGCTGAAGTTTTCTTGCATTAAGTGCCAGAATCATTGCATTATCTTCCTTATGATACTGTTCCTCTGGTTATAGAATTGATATCATCACTGGAGTTGGAAGGGTTAGCAAGGATATTCGGATGTTAGTTAGGATGAATATAGAAGAAAACAATAGTCGTGCAATGCTCGAAGGACTTCAGCACATGAACCACAAGTGCCTGTGAACTTGAAAGGAAAATATGAAGGGAACACCATAGAATATCTTGGAAGGAGAGGAAAGAAAATTAGAAGAGAAACATTATGAAAGACAGGGTCTCAAAATGAAATGGAAGGAATACTAAGGGAGACAATAAAATAGTCTAAACTAAAAGAAGCTGTATTGCCGCTATAAGTTACCTTTCTCTTAGCTGTAACAAGCTCAGAAGAGCTGTTCAAAATTATCTTTAAAGTTTATGTAGTGATTCAAGACTAATTAAAAATGTCCTTTAAGGGCCTACATTTTTGGACTGTGCTATGTCTTTATTTAGTAGTGTTTCTTCTCCCTGCTCTGCTCTGAAAGAAGAGCATGTGGCAGCTACATTTTATGGTTATTTATTCATTAGGGCAATGTAAACTATATCTTAATGAAGTGAAAAGCGATTTCCATTCTGTAAAAAAAAAGATACAAGGTATTTTAAAGGTAATTAAGTAATTAAAGTCTTACATCAGCTTTTTGGTGCAACAGCTGCAACTGTGGGAGGCCTGAAAAAGAGATAATGCAGTCCTACACTGCATATTTTTTTGCCATAATCCTCTTGGAATCACCCACCTTGTCTACTTTTTTCTTGGAGTGTTCAAATTCCACTTACTTCACTGAAAATCTGAGAGGTTGGGTTTTTTTAACATGCATATGGAAATATCTAAGCATTTTAGGTTTATTTCATGTTGAGGTTCATCAATGACAAGGAATTGCCTTATTCTCACTAATAAGACAATGATGCTCTAGAATGCTTTCTTGATAAAGCACACCAATTACCATGATTTCATGCACATGACAATTAGCAGTGTCAGTGTGTCCGTGAGAAAGATTATTTCTCAGCTTCTAAAACCTGTGCACCTAAATAGAAGTTCATAAATATAACTTTCACTTAATAAACTTTTTTTTTTACTCTTGAAGATAACCATTTCTTTAGTTGGCTATGTGTCATGTATAATGACAGAATAAGTGAAACAAAATGCCAGCCACTAAATCATTCACTTCAATCCCTTATTTTCATTCAGTTCTGACATATTTTTTTTACTTTCAAGAAAGTCTGATAATGAAATGTGTTCTTTTTAAAATTAATGTTAATCCTTCCAGTAATAAGATGCTTTTTATTATTGTTCCCTTCATGTTTCCTGAATCCAGGGTTTACACAATGCAGCTGTTTCATGCCAGAATGAGCTTCTTATAGTTATTTCTAGCTATCAGAAAGGCCATATAAGTAGCAAATAATATCTATGCAAGCAAATAATACCTTTATTGTGATTTGGGGGTTTTTTTTGGTGGTGGTTTGTTTGTGTGTTTTACTGATTTTGATGCACTTTCAGAGGAGCAAAGAAAAACTATACTCACACCTCCTCAACTTATCAAGGCATGAAGATTTAGTAATTATATGTCATTTCTCTTAAGAAAGACTACTGCATTTGGCTTTGGGTTCGTCCAGTAGCTTGGAAGCTCAGCTAAGTGCGAAGAGGGAGATAGATCCCATCATTGGGTAGCTGTTCCCTCTTAGGACTGTTGCAGTTACCTCCTAGGCATGGCTGACTCAACCTAAACCTACTGAGTAGAGCAGTTTTAATGGTAATGTAGACCTAGCTTCCATGAAGTCTCACAAGAGGAACATCAGGGTACTCTCTCAAAGGCAGTGGAAGGCAACAGTGCATTTTAATGCATTTTTTTGCAAGGCAAAGGAAGAAACTATGGACAACAGTTACATTTTCAACCAGAATCTGTGAAAAACAAGAATGTTATATTTATAGCATGTCACTGTATTTTTAAGACACAAAGCAGGCTAATACAGATTTTAAATTTAAAACAAAAAAAAAGACTTAATTGCTACTCCTAGTAATTGCATTGCACCAGATGTTGGCTTAATTGAACAAATACAGTCGGTTATGATTACAGCAAAGCATATTGTAACTATGGTTATAACAGACACTGGCACAGATCACCAGACAAAATAACACAGTAGAATCCCACTGACACCCATATATGTAGGCTGATTTTCACAAGCAGAGGTTTTGACCAATAATTTTCTGATTAAGACAAGAGGGGTATATCAAAGGCATTTTCAACATATCTTTTAAAAAAAACTTTTTTTTTTTCTTTTAGTTTGTTTTTGGATTTTTTTTTTGTTTGTTTGTTTCGCCTTTTTTCCCAGGCTGGAAAAGCACATATAGTCTCAGTACAGTTTGTTACCAAATACCTTATTTGTTGAACTAGCATCTGCTGTCATACTACCACTTCTCACAATATAATTTCACATTTTGCCCTCAGGAATTAAGGTAAAGTTTCTATTATCTCCAATATAAAGCTAAGGTATACAAAATTATTGATTAAATAGTTCTAGCAAATACTGTAGCAGTAGTATGTGTGTGACTGCTACATATGCATAACATTACCCAACCATAGTGAAAGGTTTTATATTCAGTGTTCCTCTGGGATTTATCAATCTGTCTTTGTTATTAAGTCTGCCATAAAGAGCTCATTTGAAGTAAATTATGGGTTTAGCATTCTTTTTTTTTTTAATATTTTGCAACAAATGGGACATGTATGATAAAACTCAGTGGACTATCAGAAATTTAAAATCAGGATTTTACATTTCCAACCATCATGAGATAAAACAACATTAAAGATACAGCCTCTGTCAGGACTATGATTGAAAAAAAAAAAAAAGAAAAGAAAAGGAATTTTAATCTATTAAGCCCTATTTGTACATATGGAATTTTAAAAATCCATCCATTTTGAAGGCTTTTTTAGAGTAAAATTTCACTACAATATTTACAGACACAGGATCACATCTAATAGATGCCATTATAAGAAAAGAGAAAAATAATCATCTTTATCACCTCACTAACCAATTTATGAAAAGAAGAAGTAATTGTATGTAAACAGGAAAACACTAGAATGTAATGTTGACCTCCATTCTTTAATAAGGAGATTCAATACTGAATATATGCTTGGGGTTTGAAGGGACCCTTGAGCTTTGATTATTTTATTGTGAAATCTGTGCCTAGAACCACTTAGTCAAGTCAAAAGATTAGCCAGGGGCCCCCCAGTTCCTACCAAGGTTTGGTACAAACTGTAGTTAACAGATTAAGTTGAAGAGCCCTTCTGTTGGGTACTTTCATTGTTTTGTTCCTCAGAGTACTCCAGCTACAAGACACCAAGCTGATTACATACGTTGTAAACAGTCTGTCTTGTTTTGGAATCTGTATGTAGGGTAATGAACATTGTAAACATATGTAAAACTTCACACTATGTTATTTTAGAGCTGCAGTTCGGTGCTTATTAAAATTCTGTCTTTCTGGCCTTTATCAGGCAATGCCATTCAGCTATAGTGATTTCACCAGGGGTGAAATATGCCTTATTCAGAAATGGAAATCCTAAATTCCAGGAACACAATGATACAAAGGGGTCAGGCTTTCCATCTAAACTATGCATGTCACTTGTTTCCCAGAAACTGAAGTAGGCATAAAAAATCCAGTTAAACAAAGAAACTGCAGCTAAAATTTAAATTATCTCCAACTGAGGTGACAAAAATGGTTAGAGGAACAAGCATGCTGCTCCCAAAATGGATTATAATTATAATTCTTTATAATTAGTACCATCTTTGAATTTTTAAATATATTTATCTTTTAAAAATATTCAGATCTCTCATTCTCCAAAGACAAACCCCTTGCCCCCACCCCCCTTCTTTTTCTTTCTGTATAAAGCTAAAGGAAAATTAAATGCTGGCAGTTAAAGTAGCTACATAAGTATGGCAACCATCCAAAATTCATACAGACAGATAGATCTGGAGTCATCTTTACATGTGCGAAATTAGTCAAAAAAGATTTTAGCACTCTAGACATTTTATCTGGGTAAGTTCTTACTCAGTGAAAGGTGATTGACAGCAGCTCTTATGTTTTAAGATTTTAACGGAGAATGTGCAATGTCTAGTAAATGGTCCTTCTCATACTGTTCAGCCATTTATTTGCTCAGAAAAATACATGCAGAGCAATATGGGTCAGATGCTGGGGAAACATTTTGTTGCTTTATGTAGATGAGGCTGTCCTTTTGCACGAACCCACTGTATTTACCAAAGTAATTGTAATTGTTACATAATTATTTCTGCCATAGAAACACAACCACTGGCGATGTAATGAGCTGAACCCTGTGTCAAAAAGAAGCAATGTTATTTACTTCTATGAATATTTTAAAGTATCCATCAGTGTGTATTTTCGGCTCCAAGTGGACAGTTTACATGAATCCAGTGTAATCCACCTAGTTTCAGGTATCTTTAAGCTCGCTTTTAATACTTCCTCACAACTTACTGAAATCTGCATTTGGAATCCAGATCCTAAGAATAGTTTGAAAAGGGTGATGAATCACATTACAGGTATTTTAGAAAGACAATCACTACAATATGTCACTTTGGAATAATAAATTGCTGTCGAAAGTTTTCAGATTACATGCTGCCCTCATTTACAGTACTGTCAGTCAGCAGTAAGTCTTCTGAAGCCAATGTGATTATTCGGGACTTAAATCCATATATCTGATATCACAGAGTTTCTTAGTCCCCTCCATGAATTAACCAGGGCTTGCTCATACACTCTTTTCTCAGACAAACTACAAGTAAATATATAGATGTTTTTGCTTGGGAAGGAATTATAGACAATTATTACACAAATAACTTGATTTTAGCTGAAATCCTTTCCCTCTGGCACTTCTCAATTCACACACAGAAACACAAGCACACATGCACACATATACATACATGTACCCCTGCAAAAACTCTTAAGGACACGGGCTTTGTTCAAGGAACAGCACTGGGTCTGGATAGTAAAATAGCCATTTTCCAAACCACAGTTATGCAAGGAAACAGTGATGAGACTCGTGCCCATGAGTTATAATAATTCCCCCAATCCCATTTAGCAGCCAAGGCCTTAGGACACACACATAAGACATAGGGACTTTAAGTAGAATAGAAAATCTCACATTTGAATCAATTTTCTTAGAATTTCACATCTATTGTAAGCCTAGTATAAAATCCTTTCATATAAAAAATGGAAGAAAAGCATATATAAAACATGCATCATAAAAATATCCCAAGCTTTAAACAATAAAGACACTTAGGAAGTTCTTTCATTTGTCTTTATTATTTTTAAAGTGCAATTCAAAGATGTCATCTAATACATCACTTTATTTTTTTTTATTATTAACTCCAAGCATACAGGAGGGTACTTCAAAAGCAATGGAGCTTTTTTTCTGTCTGGACCAAAATTTATCTCCAGTATAACACTAAGGAGTCAAGATTAATTTTATACCTTGTTTGTTATTCTATTGTTGCATAAGAATATAATTTTGTTTATCATCCACTCTCGCCTATTTTTAAGAGTGCCAATTGTATAAAATATTGTGTGTAATAAATCACTCATGGCAGAAATAGTAATAATACTGACCACACATAACTATTTATCATTGTGTTTACCATTATGCTCACTCCCTTCCTGCCCTGCAACACTTCCTCCTGTGCCTGCAACATACAAGGAGAACAGAATAGCTATGCATCACTGTCATCAGAGGGATTTCCACCATAGAAATGTCACAGAGAGTGTGACAAATGCTAGTGACGAAATGTTAGTTTGTCTTGAGAGACAAGAACTGGCATAACTCTTAGGGACTTCAGTAGTCTTTTCTTTAGGCCTGAAGGAAAGGATGAAAGTGCAGAACTATCAAAATAAATGCTTTAAAATGTAGTATTGCACTAAAACATAAACATATCTGGCTTCAGCAAGAGACCAAATAATCAGGCATAATGTTATTGTAATAACTTTAGAAATCAATATCTACTCGCTATTTTGTTTCTGTGACAGAGCACTGTCAAAGGCTTCCCAGAGAGGTTGTGGAGTCTCCTTCTCTGGAGACATTCAAGACCAATCTGGACACATTCCTGTGTGATTTAATCTAGGTGATCCTGCTCAGGCAAGGGGGGTTGGACTAGATGATCTTTCAAGCTCCCTTCCAACTCCTAACGTTCTGTGATTCTGTGAATTTCATTTTCTACAAGATCAGCTAGCGTTTGCCATTAGTACGGATCAGGGTGTATTGTTCAGCTGTTCCATGTATTCACACAACATGTTTGTTGTGAGTCTTCTTGTCATTCCAGGGACAATAACCTTATGTAACCAGTGCAACACCAGCCTATGGTTCACAATTGATTTTTATGTTGACAGAAGTTTTTGTCATTACAAATGACATAGGGAAAAATATTTACATTCTTAATCTTTGCAGGAAATTAATCACTGTCTTTGCTGACAGGGTAAAGGATCATAACCTTCTTAAGTGATAAAAATCCAGGTGTGGAAATGTCTTAATTTGTGGGATATAAGACACATGCTCTGTCTAGCACCCAAATCCTTCTTATTCCTTATATTAACAAGCTAGTTTCTGGGTCTTTTGAAATTATTCTCCATCCCTCTAAAACTGAAATGCAGTTATCAAATAAAAAGAGTTTAAAACTTGCATATTGATGGCAAGTAGAACTTATTTTGTTCAGAGAGTCCCTTTTTTTTCTTTTTTTGCTAAACCAATTTCACAGAAATAACAAAAAAAAAAAAAAAAGAAACCCCAGTAAGTTTGAGATATTCTTTCTATTTTAATAAACCTAAATTACTTTGAGGGCTCACACAATTAATTTGCGTAGTTGTCTGCATGAGAGAAAAAACTGTAAAAAGTGTTAATCTCTCAAACTCTTTCTTTAGAAACATGATTTAGTAGTTTTACATAACTTTCTATGTCAGAAATATTTTCAAAATATTATTCTCATTGTAGAAATATAGATTATTTTGGACTTTTCTTGTATACATTTATGTTACATGGGGTAATATAATACACTACACCAAGTTGTAAAATTTAAACAGATGACTCACAGTATACATGACAGACTTTAAACAGTATTTAAAATACAAGTGTTCCTAACTTTTGTCTATCTTACAATGACTGTTCATCCTTCTCTGAATTTGTTTTACACCCCTTTCCCAGAGTGACAAATGCAGATTGTGTCTGATCTACAGATCTACACACTTCGACGGCTTGCAACTTTTTCTCTCAGTTACTCCAGCATCTATTTTATATGCAAGACCTAGATCTGTGACTTCATCATATCCATGTCCTGCCACTAGATACAGAAGCGCTTTGTTCTGCCTCTTTTCATGCTGGAGGAGTTTTTCCTAGGGGTTGCTCCTTGTTCTGAAACATGAAAATGTGTGAAGCATAAAACTCCAGCTGTGAATACTTACCTCCCTGCAGTGTTAAAAAGTTCAATATACAAAACACCTGGTTTCAAGCAAAATGTACACTAAGATATATGACAATGAGACAGATTTAATATACCCCATAGGGCCCTCAAGCAGTTTTTAAATTAAAGACATAGTTTAGTTTCTTTTTTTTTTTTAATAAGACTTTATTATTTCACAAATAATGAATCAAATAATAGAATAGAATCATGGAATCATTTAGTTTGGAAAAGACCTTTAAGACTGCTAAGTCCACTTATAAACCATGTCCCTAAGCACCACAACTACGCATCTTTTAAGTACCTCCAGAGGTGGGGACTCAACCATTTCCCTGGGCAGCCAGTTTCAACTCTTCACAACCCTTTCAGTGAAGAAATTATTTCTAATATCCAACCTTAACCTCCCCAGTACAATTTGAAGCCATTTCCTCTCAACCTATTGCACGATACTTGGGAGAGGAGACCCATGTCCATATTGCTACTATCTCCTTTCATGTTGTTGTAGAAAACAGTAAAGTGTCCTCAGTTCTAGAATTTTCACCAGCTTCATTGCTCCTTTGTCACTATGTTTCCTCATGAGTCGAATAAATGATGGAAACTCTTCTTAGCCCTCCTGTTGTTACTGATGTATTTTTAGAAACTTTTAAATTGTCTTTTACATCAGTAGTCAGATTAAGTTTTAGTTGGGCTTTCGCACTTCTAATTTTCTCCCTGCACAAACTCACAACATCACTGTAGTCCTCCTTAGTTGGCTGTCCCTCCTTCCAAAAGCCATAACCTTTCCTTTTTATCCCTGAGTTATAGCCGAGGCTCTCTGCTCAGACAGGTCAGTTTTCTTCCCCTACAGCATGTCTTTTAGCACATGGGGGCAGCCTGCTCCTGCACCTTTAAGATTTTCTTCTTAAAGAGTGTCCAGCCTTCCCAGACTCCTTTGCCCTTCAAGACTGTCTCACAAAGGACTCTGTCAGCCAGTCTCCTAAATAGGCCAGTGTGTACTCCAAAAATCCATGGTAGCAGTTCTGCTGACTCCTGTCCTTACTTTGCTGAGAAAACTACCATTTAATGATTGCTATGCCCAAGAGAGTCTCCAACCATCAGGTCTAGAAGGTTGTTATCCCTGGTTGACACATTCACCAGCTGTCTCAGGAAGTTATCTTCCACACCCTCCAGGAACCTCACAGACTGTTTCCTCTCCACTGCATTGTATTTCCAACTGACATCAGGTAAGTTAAGTCCCCATGAGAACAAGGGATAGTGACTGCAAGTCTTCTTGACATTGCTTACAGAATATTTTGTTTGCCTCTTCATCCTTGTTCAGTGGGTTATAGCAGACTCCCACCATGACATCTGCCTTTTTGGCCTTCTCTCCATGAACACTTGACCCTATCATCATCCAATTCTAGACTATCAAAACATTCCCTGACATACAGTTACAAAATCACCTCTCCTCCCTTGCCTATCTCTCCTGAAGAATTTGTAGCCATCTGTTACAGCACTCCAGTTGTGCAAGTCATCTCACCATGTCTCCATGATGGCAACTATATCATAATTTTTCTGATGCACAACAGCTTCCAGCTCCTCCTGTTTATTGTCCATGCTGTGTGCGTTGGTGTAGATGCACTTCAGTTGGGTTACTGATTCCATCACATATTTTCAGGGAAGATGCCCTAATTCTTATGTGACAATTCTCAGGCACTTCCGTAGTTTCTAACACATCAATAACATCTGTGTCTTTGCTGTTCCATGGATCTCCATCCCCTGCCTCCACTGAGAAAGCAGACTGAAGCTAACTGTCCCTCAAACATTGGAGTTCCCCTGCCAGGCTTATCTCTAGCAAGTCTGGTTTTATTCCTTTCCCGTTCTTCCAGTGGGCCCTGCTAACACCTGTGCAAAGATTCTCTTTGAGACAGGTGTACCCAGTCTGTTAGAAGCAGGTCTGGTGTCTTGTAATCCAACCCATGACCAAAACCACCAAAATTTTGACAGTGACCCGTCTCAGAGCCAGGTTTTGATCTGCTCATTTTACCTGTTTTTTCTCTCATTATTCCCTGCAACTGGAAGGATTGAGGAGAACACTACTTGTGCTCCTGGTCCCTTAACTAGTTGTCCTAAGACCCTAAGTTTCCCTTGATTGTTCTCAGCCTTCTTGTTCAGAGAACAAGTCCATGCAGCCTGATGAAGTGCATCTGCAAGTCCTGAAAGAAATGGCAGATGAAGGGGCCAAGTAACTCTCTGGTGAAGTCCCCACTGACTGGAAAAGAGGAAATATAATCCCCATTTTTAAAAAGGGGAAAAGGAAGACCCAGGGAATTACAAGCCAGTCGCTCTCACCTCTATGCTGGGCAAGATCATGGAGCAGATCCTCCTGGAGACTATGCTCAAAGAAAATGGAGAATAAGAAGGTGATTGGTGAAAGCCAACATGGCTTTACTAAGGACAATTCATGTCTGAAATATCTGGTGGCCTTCTATGATGGAATAACACAGATGGTGGACAAGGGAAAGATGATAGACACATTCCTCCTGCACTTGTGAAAGGCATTTGCTACTTGTCTGCATGACATCCTTGTTTCTATATTAGAGAGACTTGGATTTGATGAATGAACTGCTCAGTGGATAAGGAGCCGGATGGATGATTACACTGAAGGAGTTGTGGTCAACAGCTCAATATCCACATGGAAGTCTGAGACATGTGGTGTTCCTCAGAGGTCAGTACTGGGACTACCATTGGTCAACATTGGTGACATGGACAATGACACAGAGTGTACCCTCAGCAAGTTTTCCAGTGACACTAAACTGTATGCTGAGGTCAAGACACTGGAGTGGAGGGATGCTATCCAGAGGGACCTTTACAGGATGGAGAAATGGGCCTATGTGAACTGCATGAAGTTCAAGATCAAGTGAAAGGTCCTGCACGTAGTTCACTACAATACCAAGCACAACTGCAAGCTGGATGGAGAATGGAAAGAGAGAAGCCCTGAAGAGGACTTGGGGATGCTGGCTGATGACAAGCTTAACATGAGCTGGCAGTGTGTGCTAGTAGCTCAGAAGACCAACCAGGTCCTGGACTGCATCAAGGCCAGTGGGCTGAGGGAGGTGATTTTGCCCCTCTCCTATGTTTCCATGAGACCCTGTGGAGCAGGTCTACAATTCACTTGAGGTTTACTCATTATCAATGAGCATGTTCAGGATTTACTTTTGTAACAGTTCAGATAATGAAATGTCAATACATTGGCAAGTACACTCTTATATAGAAAGTTCTAATTATGTTCTTCATTATCTTCTGCTGGCCTTTTTTCACCTTTGTATTTTACTGAACAGCTGTTCAGAGCTGGTTTATGCCAAGGACTTGGAAAAATTGAAAGAAGTTCACAAGAAAAAAAAAAGGAAATTTGAAAAAATTTATGTAACCAAGTGTTATTATAACTTCATTCTCAGGCATACGTACTCATTTCTTCTAGCAAGTCATTCCTCTGGACAATACCAGTTTTATCTTCAGAGGATAATGTGTATAACAACGGGAACATAGTCTTCCCCAACACATGGACTTGTGATCAAAAATGCCCTTGTATTTATAAATCATTTACATAATTTGGGTTTTAAAAGGGCAGAGTTCTGCACATCTATACATTTTAAAATGGTAATTTTCAGTACTTTTTTCAGAATAAACTTTGGAGCTCAAATGATGCTCTGGGAACTCAATATACCTGTGCATTTAACATCCAAGGAAGTAATGAGAAATTTTTCATATGAAAGTTGATAAATTTTGGAGCCCATGAATGAGCTTGACAGCCGGTCTATAAGACCACATGACCTCACCCAATAGCTGGAATCCAGTTCTACATTGTCCATAGCTAAGACAAGACCAGAAAGAGATATCTCAGAAGGCACGGACAGGTGAAGTGTGGAAGTGTAATCACAGCTCAGCTAGATTTCTGACTCATCACTATGAACTTAATATTCAAATAACTCTTAAAATAGAACAGTACCTGTCAGGTACCATTTCTGAATTGTAATTTAATGGCAGCTGGATATGAATACTGTTAAAAAATGCAGACATGAAGAATAAACCAAGTACAAGAATGTCATGTAGAAACCAATAACAGAATTAAGAGTAAAATTCATAGATGCATTTCATGAATATCCCAAATAATTTTTATATATGTTTATTTTGCCATATTTTCCATTTTCCATGGCCAATTACTGAAAAAAAGAGCAGGTTTCAGTCATCTATATTTGGCGGATTTTGTTCCCTGTTTCTGCTAACACTCAAGATCTGCTAACTCATAATTGTTAAATAGTCTCATCGTAGTGGTCATCACCAAATAAAAGAAATTGATTTATTTAAAGCTTCTTAATGAAGCTATTACTTTTATGTATCTCTAGAGATGGATGAAGAAGGAATTATTGGAATAGATAAGGAACAGCTGTAGAGAAGCTATGATTGTTAAATAATATTTTTATAATCTGGAGTTAGTCTCTGCATTAAAAATCAAATTAGTGCTTTAGTTTCTGAGGCATTTAGTAGCTGTGTGCATCCTATTAGACCATATCAAACTATTCTTAACTTGTCCTAAAATATAGACCATATAATTTCATAATTATCATGTGGTAAGGGAATAGACACAGGACAGTTGCACAGTTGAAATTATATGCCATAATACAACCCTATAGTTGATTTAGCCCTGCATTCTTTCTTTATGGTTGCATAAAACATTGTGCTTAGACAATAAAATAAAATTTATTCTCAACAAAATTTTATTGTAATCAACTTGATGATTAATAATGAGAAAACCTAGTTTTGTTGATCATGCTAATATAGAAAAAAGTCCAGTCAACATCTATTTAATAACCATGGTTCCAGACTTCTTGGAAGGTAGTAAAACAGGATCCTGAGGCCTTTATTTTCTTGTTTTTTTCATACAAAGTGTAAACTTTAAAGAAAATATGAAGCATGAAATGTTTTTGTAAAGTTGCTTTCTGGTAACTCTTTTAAATTTTTACACTGTTCCTTTCTAATCCACAAAATTAAGCAGTTTCCTGCATGTCTATAAGTCATGAAGACACTTTACTTCATAATATTATTTATTGATCAACCCCAAGCAAGAATTATCAGGACTTAAATATGTTTATGTATGGGTTTATGGAACTTGCTTTTATTTTTATGGCAAATTTTCCAAGCACTGTTAATTTTTAATGAAATAAAAGTTTTCTGGATTATCCTTTATTCTTTACAGCTCCAAGATGAGGAAACCCTCCAAGGAGAGAAGTTGCATTCATTCTAAGCTATATTTAATGCATGAGAACAAATAGGGTGCAGGTTACTAACAAGAAATAAGAGCAATATTCTCTCAAAGGTACATGAACACCCAAATTGTAAGTTATTAAAATGATTTAAAGAAAAGCAAAGAGTTATCTTGCATTACCTGGACAGTGTTGTCCCAGATAAGTATGTTGAGAAGTGTTTCTTTGATTATGTGTTTACATCATGGTCTGTATAAACAGAATTTTCTATTTCTATAACATATTGAAGAATTCATCATTAATTTTTGTGTGAACAGTGCTCACAGATGGATTCTGATTTCTGTGAATATATTAAAACATTTTAAATTACAAATCTAATCATTGACAAACAATAATTCTAACCTGTCACAGAATCACAAAATTGTAGGAGTTGGAAGGGACCCTGAGAGATCATCAAGTCCAACCCCCCCTGCCAAAGCAGGTTCTCTAGAGCAGGTCACACAGGTAGACGTCCAGATGGGTCTTGAATATCTCCAGAGAAGGAGACTCCACACACACCCTGGGCAGCCTGTTCCAGTGCTCCATCACCCTCACTGTGAAAAATTTCTTCCTCACGTCGGCGCAGATCCTCTTGTGGTCCAACTTGTGACTATTGCTCCTTGTCCTGTCCCCACAGGCCATTGAAAAGAGATTGGCCATCTCCCTTTGTCTCCCACTATTGTTTATCAAATAAACATTGATGAGATCCCCTCTCAGTCTTCTGTTCTCAAGGCTGAGCAGCCCCATCTCACTCAGCCTTTCCTCATAGGGGAGATGCTCCAGGCCTTTAATCATCTTTGTGGCCTCTGATGGACTCTCTCCAGGAGATCTCTGCCCCTCTTGTACCGGGGCGCCCAGAGCTGGACACAGTACTCCAGGTGAGGCCTGACCAGGGCAGAGTAGAGGGAAAGGATAACCTCTTTTGACCTGCTGGCTATGCTCCTCTCCATGCACCCCAGGATCCCATTGGCCTTCTTGGCCACCAGAGCACACTGCTGGCTCATGGACAACCTGTCATCCACCAGGACCTCCAGGTCCTTCTCCATAGACCTCCTCCCCAGCAGGTCATCCCCCAGTCTGTACTGATACCTGTGGTTGTTCCTTCCCAGGTGCAAAACCCTACACTTGCTTTTATGGAACCTCAGATCTGTGTAATATCATCGAATGATTCAGAATGCTTATATATTTCTCATATTTAAAATTAATTGTTTAAATAAGTATCAATTATCCCTTAAATGATGATAAAGATTTTAATTGGTATCAGAAATACTGTGAAACATAGGTGTGACTATTTACTCAAATAACAGGATTCACAGTTGTTTCAATATATTCTGTGACTACACAAATATTCACAAACAACATGCTCTCAAAAATAAACTCTACATAAACTTTCATTAATAAAATCCCCTTTTATTTTTTAATTGGAGGAACTATTCTTAAGAATTTGCTTCCACAAAGAGTAAAAGACAAAATTGTTACAAATCATAAATGTTTGGTGAGATGTCAATGTTCCAATGAATGGAAATTATAAGTTGTTAAAAGACTAGATTTCAGTAGGTTTTTAAATAAGAACTTATGCTACTATTATGTTAGTAATAAAATAGTGTCAATTTACTTTAGAAATAATATAATGTTAATTGCTAGATATTAATAAAGGTAGATTCAGAGAATGCTTTTGGTCAGTTCAAATCCTTCTTCAGAGACAACTCTTAATCACAAGCTATTTTCGAGACCAAGCTGTTTTTCAGTAGTAAGAAAAGGAAAACCTCAGGTGAACACATGCAAGAAAAGGTATATCTGCAGGTGTTTCTTCTGGACTGCAGTGTCCTTCTTACTCTAGTTTCTAGGACACATACTAGAAACAGAACATGAAAACATTTCCATCTGAAAGTCAGACCTAGATTCAGAAGAATTATCAGATGAAAAAAAGGCATGTATTTTTATGGTGTGAATCTTCCCTATGTCAATAATAAGCATCATAAACTATTACAAGAGGTGATATAAATGAATTTAGATTGGATAGGATAGTTTCATTCATGTGTCAGTGAAAGAGAATCACTATGCCTTGACTTCAAATAAACAGGTTTTTGGTTGTGTTTTGAGGACTAAATTGGATATGGGAGCGGGATATTCAAATGCAGAATTTTCCCTATGTTAAACACATTAAGTGGTAATTTCCTGATTCATGTTTTATAATCTCAAACCCAAACTGTTAGTGTTCTTTGGTAACTACACTGTTACCTTATTCAATTAAAAAAAAAAATCATTTAACGTATGTTATTTTGATCCAGGATAATTTTTCATGTGTCTTATGTTGTTACTACACAAATGCATAAATTTGCAACAGGTGAAACAATTTATAATTCCTGTGCTCTGGAAAGGAATTCTATCTTCTCATCTTCCATAAGTAGACCGTCTGCATGGAAGTTTCCGAAGATGGTGTTTTCATTTCTGTCACATGGACTATTAGATTCACTCTGCACAGGCAGATTTCTGAATCTCTAAAAAGTTTCCTCAGCCCTGGGGAGGCAAGATATTGTATGTTTCCTTTGGGAAAATATGTTAACACCATTCTTTGATCTTGACTATCTAAAACAAGTCACAGTTTAGCACTTTGATGATAAATTCCATAAGACATAAATTCTTTCTTTTGTCTTTGAAAAAGACTACAAATGTCCTCTGACCTGTGTAGTCACCATAGTATTGAAAAACAATTAATCAAAATTCATTTCCCATCTTTGCAATGCCCTTTTATGTAAGTTCAGGAAAAACACAGCTTGTCTTTCCAGTCCACAGATGCTAACAGCATGAAATAGTACACTTCACAGTATTAAATATTATATGAAGAGGATTTATTTATTATAAAATTAATTATGGTACAATATATTTATAATATTCTGTAATATACAAGACTTTACAGTCTTCTTCAACACTTATTTCTGTTATAGCTGAATCCATTATTAATCCATAGTTTTTGACAAAAAAAAAAAAGCATATATGCATGAGTTATTCTCAACAAACATACACACACAGGAACATCCCTTTCTATCACATACAACTTTGAAGGAAAGAGATGCTTGGGTTTTTTTTGCTTTGTTTTTTGTTGTTTTGGGGTTTTTTTCCTTTGGAATAGCAAAATTTCTTTTAAGCTACCATATTCCCTGCAAACTATTAGTTTAGAATCTGACCTCTGAAATAGTATTGTAAGAGGTGAATACTTCTGTTACATTTTCTTTCATGTTGTCTCATTCAAATATCATTGAGCTGCTCTTCTCAAACCTTAAGCCAATAGAGCAATCCTTCACATACATCTTCTACTACTTTTAGATTATGAATTATGCCCTGGTTTTTAAAGGGATAGAGTTATTTTACTTTCTAGCAGCCGTGTTTTGGATTTAGGATGAGAACCATCCTGACAGCACACTGATGTTTTTAGTTGTTGCCAAGCAGTCAGGGACTTTCCAGATTCTCATAGCACCCTGCCAAGGAGAACCACAGGAGTGCCCAAGAAGCTCTGAGGGAACACAGCCAGGACAGTTGACCCGAACTGGCCAAATGGATATACTATATGATATGATGTCATGTTCAGTATATAACTGTGGTGTTGGACATCATGGTTCTGGTACTAGCTAAGTGTTAGCTCAAGGTAGTGAGCAGCTGTGCTTTGCATAATTTGTTTCCTATACTACTGATATTGCTATTATTGTCATAATTGTTATGATGGTTATTACTGTTATTTTATTCTTCTTTCTTTTCTATCCTATTACCCTGTCTATATCTCAACTCATGAGTTTTACTTTTTTTTTTTCCTTTATGACTCTCTCCCCTATCCTGCTGCAGGGGTGGGGCAATGGGGATTGAGCAAGCAGCTTTTGGGTTCTTAGTTGCTTTCTGGGGTTAAGACATGACGATTTCTACCTGATATATGCATGTAAAACAGTATCTCAAACTACTTAGGAAGAAAATCTAGTTTTATTATGTTATGGATATAGGGTTTTATTGGTACTTGTGATTACAAGCCATTTGTCTGTTCTTTTATCCTTTTTATTTTTTTTATTTTATTTTGACAGAGGAAAAAGTCTCACTTCAAAAAGATTTTCTTTAGCTCACAATAATTTGAACTATTTCAGGAAAGTAAAATTTCAAACAATGTGTGAAGTGTAACACACTTATGTGGGCTCTTATGTATCTTCCATAGAATGTTTGATACATTAATACACTCTACTTCCACTTGGAAACTAATAAAACATCTAGATTGCATTGGGAACCTCACAACAGAAGATATATATATCTAGTGAAAAATGATGGAGTGTTAAAATACATTTCATTATGGTAGTTGAAAGAGCGCAATGGTTCTTTTGCTACATTTAAACTAAGGAGTTCTAGGGACTAGTTCATATGCATTGTCAAAGTGCTTAGTTGCTCAAATACCTCTTAAAATGCCTTTTACTGTAGCAACAAGCAATCTCTCAAGCAAACTCAGAGTTAGGGTGTAGGGGGCACATATAGACCAAGAGCTGTTATAAACAGATGTGTGAATTATTTCTTCTTTTTTCTGGCATAGGCATATGGATGTAGGCTGCCTTATGGCATCTGTCTTGAGGGACACAGAATACAGCCTGTCCCTCTTAGTGTTCTAGATATTTATTATATCTAGAACACTTTAATAAGGTGCCTGCAGAATTTATTTGGAGAACATAATTTCTTGAATATGCTCACCTCCCCCCACTCTCATTCCATATCAGTATTATTATTAATAGTCTCCCAATTTAGAGACAAGGATATTGTGAGGGACAGTGGCAAATGCTTCATACAAATCCTAGTGGGTGATCTGTCACTCATCCCTTGTCCACCATCTCTGTTACTCCATCATAGAAGGCCACCCAATTTTTCAGGCATGATTTGCCCTTTGTGAAGCTGTGTTGGCTGTCACCAATAACCTCCTTATTTTGCATTGCCTGAACATATTTTCCAGGAGGATCTGCTCCATGAACCTTCTGGGCACAGAGGTGAGACTAACCAACCTGTAGTTCCCCTGGTGCTCCTTTTTTCCCTTTCTAAAAATCGAGGTAATATTTCCCCTTTTCAGACTTCTCTGGACTGCCATAACTTCTCAAAGATGATGGAGAGTAGCTTAGCCATTTCATCTGCTAGTTTATTCAGAACCCATATATGCAACTGGTCAGGTCCCATGGACTTGTGCACCTTCAGATTCCTTGGATGTTCATAAATCTGATTTTCTCCTACAGTAGGTAAGCCTTCATTCTCCTAGTCCTGGCCTTTGTCTTCTGTGTGCTAGGCAGTGTGTCTGGAGCCCTTGCTTGTGATGACTGCGGTAAAAAGTTTGGTTGATTACATCAGCTTTATCCATATCCCAGGTATCCAGGTCTCCCATTTTGGTCCAGAGGAAGCCTGCAATTTCACTTGTCTTGCTTTCACCACTGATACAGAAACTTCTTGCAGCCTTTGTTGTCCCTGGTCAGATTTAATTCTATCAGGGCTTTAACTTTCTTAGCTTGATCCCTTGTTTCTTGGACAGTTTCTGTATTTCTCCCAGGATACCTGTCCTGCCTTTCACCCTCTGAAAGCTTCCTTTTTGGTTTTGTGTTTGTCCAAGAGCTACATGTTCATCCATGCAGGCATATGGGTGGTTTTGCCTGACTTCCTCTCTGTTGGGATACATCACTCCTAATCTTGGAGGTGATCTTTGAATACTAGCCAGCTATCTTGGTCCTGTCTTCCTTCAAGGGCTTTATCCCATGGTACAGAATAAAGATTACTCAATGTTCTCTGAAAACTTACTAGAAAAGAAGGATGAGCTGACAAAGTACATCTTCTATGAATTATATATATCCACGTGAATCAACGTGGTGCATCTATGTATGATATTAACTCAGGCGATTCAGCATTTTCT
This sequence comes from Heliornis fulica, assembly GCA_013399135.1. Taxonomy (NCBI): domain Eukaryota; kingdom Metazoa; phylum Chordata; class Aves; order Gruiformes; family Heliornithidae; genus Heliornis; species Heliornis fulica. The sequence goes on from VXBZ01002762.1 coordinate 81,578, forward strand.
AACTTTATATTATATATTTACATTTTGCATTTGCATTTATAATGTCTGGCTGTACACTCAGACGAGGATGAATGAATGAATCTTTGTTATAGATTTGTCCATTTTTAACTAGAAGCCAATAATAAATTGTCATTAGCTATAACACACACAGGAAAAATTATTGTGGCATTTCTTTAAAAAAAGTTGTGGGATGAAGAAAAAATATGACTCATAGTCACATAACGATTCCTACAGATACTTGTTAGGGTGTATTTTTGGTATCACAGTCATATAGGACTTCATAGTAGTCTTTTTTGCATAATGTAAGTAGCAAAAAAAATAATTTCAGAGGACAATAAGAAGCTTTTATCCAGTCTCTTGTCTAACAGTACAGAAACCATGGTGTTTGTTGAAGAAGTAGGAAGCTGATATATTTTTAGGACTTGGTGCTTCTATCTGCATTCATTTTAATTTTATTTCTGCTGTCTAGAGAGAAAGAAGAATGAAAGTACTTTATTTCTCAGTGTAGCTAATAAAGTAGCTGATAGAAAAAATAGTCACAAAAGGCTGCTGCTCCCATTCACACACTCATGCCTGAGAATGAACAGATGCATGGAGAGAGTAGGTAAATGCACCAACCAGATCAAACTAGTTCTGAAGTGAGAAAATAGGACTTACTCTGATCCCTCATGTCAGGCATCAAAGAGTTGCTGTTTGGATTTCCACCATATATTATCTAACTTAAAAAAAGAAAACAAAAAAAACAAACCAAAAACCAAAACTAAACCTTTTGTTTTTTCCTTTCTCTGTTTCTTATCCTTCTCTATCTTCCATTTAGTTCTTCTGCTTCCCAACTGTCATGAGGTGAAAATAGGTAGTAAAGGAAAAAAAAAACGCTAGCCAGTCCTATCCATGGTTACAGCCAAGGGCAAGCAAGTTATAATACTCATGCATGCTGTTCTGTTAGGTGTTCGATGTTGAGGCAAAACAAATATAGAATTCATGTCTCTCAAAATGTATAAATGTATGCAATTAATGGAGGAATACTAGCTGAGTAGGAAAATTTCTAACTACATGCAAGGGTCACAAAATCAATAAACTATAAGGGTTCTTTTAGACTGGAGCATTATTTGTTTTTATTTGAAGGTGTTAAATGGTCACTTCCATCTAAAGTTCTTTTTTTCACCCAGCTTGATAATGAGAAGTAAATATGAATACTTTATACTTTTAATATAAAATTCCTGTTACAAAGTCAATTTTCACTATAATTGATGGTGATTCATTCTGACATTCCAGTAAAAAATGCTGTCAAAGTCTATAAATTATTTTGAATTTTAAGCTTTAATATTGAGGAGAACAAGATGAGTCCTCTATTTTCCAATATCAAAGAAATACAAAGGAAAATGGTAGGAGAACTGTAAGTAATGTAATATATTTAAAGGAAAAAGAGTAAAGCTAGTTCTTTTTTTTTTAGTACATAGAAAATTATACCACCCCTGGTGATGCAGAATTAATTCAAAATGCTGTTATACATCTTCTGTAATGATTTTCCAGGAATGAAAATTTGTTTCTTAATAAATATGGTTGCTAATCTGAGTGCCACTTACAGCATAAGGGAGAGGAGGATACTTTAGCCATCTGCTTAAAAATAATATAATCAGTAATTTTCTACAGCTGTTTATTTTGGTTCTAAATGGTTTGAAAATGTGTATCACATTTCATCTCAGACAAAGAATCAGAGTGTCAGTTCAGGAGCCTGTCTCCCAGCTCCAACATGAACTTGCTACCCCACCCTGGGAAGATACATCCATTTTCTCCTCTGGGGAGTTAACAGAGAGTCTTCCAGGGTTTGTTTATACTGTGAATCCTCATTCAGTGTTAGTGATATCTAGGCTAGTCCTGGGTTGTTGGGTACAGGTGTACTGAATAACTAAGGGTCATATGGTGACATTAGTCTGAATATCACTTTATCTTGGTTAAATTTGTCCCTTGTTCCCTCATCTTGAAAAGGCACACACATTCTGTGTTTAATGAGACAGAAATGTTCATTCTTGAAAAATCACAATGGAATGTGATGTTTTGAATGCAGTTCTAGCCTCAGAAAAGGGTGGTATCAATTTCCATGTATTAAAAGAAACTGCATACACTACACAGCTGTTGTATCTGATCCTTACAAGTAGTGAACCTAATTAGTCTTGGCACAGCAACACGTTGGCATTGTTACATTGCTTGGGTTGTGTCAGAGTAGCTCAGGTATCTCCACAAAACTGCACAGTTCAATGCAGGAATCAAATTCTCACTTCCCATAGACCAGTGCTTAGATAATGCCAATTTTGGAATGAAATAATGTCACTAATTAAAGAAGCTTTTTTTTTTTTTTTCAGAAGGAAAAAGGCATGCTAGCAGATTGCAGTTGAGTAAAGAGAAAGAAATGATGGGGACACAAAGCTAAGTAGTAAAATGTGGAAAAGCATGTACCAAAGTCATACTTATTATTTCAGATTTTATTATTTCAGATTTTCATTCTATATAAAGTTCAATATAATAATTTAAACCAGAAAACATAAAATTTCAGGTAACGTAATAAATACTGCAGTTATCACGAGGGTAAACAGCATTCCAGATGGCTGAGACAAAGGAAGACTCACAATTTAAATATCACTTCTAATTAAACAAATATTTTATATCTTCTGAAACATGATGAGAAATTTCCTTTTCTCACACAGAATTCACATGTTTCCTCCAACATGGTCTCAGTATAGAACAGGCAATGAGATAAAATCACACAGAAGCATGACAACTTTTTTTTTTTAATTGTCACATATATGTGTATATTATATATTTGTTTTATCTCCAGCTATTTTATGTCTACACAACAGATAAATATTGTTGAAATTATACTATCCCTGACAAATTTATTACTGCTAACATCAATACTGCTAATATCTGGCCTGTGTAGTCTAGATATTACATGAACATGGTTCCTCAGGTTCCAAGAGTACGTTCATACTAAAAATGAGATTTTATTCTTCTCACCCAAAAACGAGTAATGCATTTCTTTTTCCTAGTATCCTATGTGGATTTCAATGGCACATGGAAAACATTCAAACTGGGAACAGTTACCCATTTAATATTTCCTTTACTTCATGCAAGCAGGATTTCATCAAATCCAACTGGCCGCATGCTGTCTGGATCCAACCCATAAGATGACTATGCCTAATTTGTCTCAAAAGGTTAATAAAGTGGCTGTCGAGGTAACCTGGGTAAAGAGTTTTTGCTTTTAAAGACTCCCGTGGATGGGCTGGTACTAACAGCTGCAAGTTGCCACAGGCAAGTAATCTGATTCCGCGTTTGGGATTTGGCCCCATGTCAGATCATCAATAAATGGTTCCTGGGTGGATAAAGGGTCCATCAGAGCTCGCCTGGTATAAAACAGAAAAGAAGCGGCTGCAGCGAATTTGACACCGAACGCTTTCACGCCCACTCACAAGCAGTGTTTACAGCTCTTGCTGTGCTGGATCATGGTATGTGATTCCCTGTGTAGCCAGGGAAAGGACTTAATGCAATTCTGTGGCTATGCATACTACTGGAGCCGGTCTCCAGAAAGGTGCATATGTCAGCTTCTGATTTCTTCTGCGTTTCTGCATTTTGTCCTCACAGGTCACATGTTTTTTAGTGGAGCACCAAGATTCCTTCCTGTCTTTTATCCCAGTCTTCTTCCTTTGGGCTTTATCGTTGTGAGAAATTCACTCCTGCATTCTTTCTCAGTGATGTGTCCGGATTCTGGCAACATTATACCTGCTTTTGTGTTACAATCAAAATACATCAAGCCCTTCAGGCAGTTATCAATTGTTATCAGCTTGTGAAAGCAATCAGAAAATCTGGAGTCACAACACTACAAGAACAGGAAGGCTTAAGCACTGCAAGTAATTCTACCATGACCCACTTTAGTATCTATCAGGAATTATTAGTGAAAAGAGAGGAAAAATCTAAACCAATTAATATATGGTGGGCTTTTTAGGAGGAAGACCAACTGAAATAGATACCTTAGTTGGAGGTGTAATATCTAGTCAATCCTGTACCTTTGCACAGAGGGAAGTCATACTTTTGTCAACAATTTTTTTTTGTACCCTTATATTGTCAGGTTAAAGTCTTTGACCAACGTTACAGACACTCCAAGACTGCTTTTAGAAAAAATGAGTCCACGTCAGAGCAGAGAGGGAGCTTTTATGCTCTCTGTGTGTGCGGTGTGTGTATCTATTTGAAAGGCTGTTATCAGCATGTCAGGGTGTGTGGCTTTGGCGTTGTCTGGCTGTGAAGCTACACAATGCATCCTATGTAAGAGCTGCAAGGCGATCTCGGGTTAAACCAGGCCCCTCATACCTACCATCAAGGGTGACAGGTAGAGGGGATTTTCAACTAATTCATGACTTTCCGCCTGCAATTCAAACTCAGCATAACATCAAAGTCCCAACTCAAGTTACTCCCCTTTTATCAAGTATTTTTAAATTGAATGGTGCTGAAGAATATTTCTAAGTGATTTCTTTTGCCCAGGAGCATGACAGAAAACAGAATCCTGGATTCCTCGGTGTTAATAAACATTCGGTATGCACTTAAGTTAAACACCTGCTTAACCACGACCAAATGTTCTTTTCTTCTTTTCTGAGCCAAAATAAGAACTAGATAATCTCTCTAAAGAAGTCTGGATGTTTAATACTTTAATAGTTACATTTATTTATGTACTTTGAAGTACATTTTGGGGAAGCAAAGTGCAAGGCGCTGTTCCTGTTGCCTCCCCTCTTGTGTGGCTTGGTAATTTCTCTCATTTTATGATCAGATTTTTACAAATCCTTCTCCTACTGGCCAGACCGTCATTACCCAACTGCCTCCCAACCCACCCCACCCACCTTACCCANAAAAAAGGTCATGAATACCCCTGATCTAATCTCTCTCTCAGATGAAGTATCTGGGGAAAATATGCTGTATCTATATACAAATACATAATATAAATCCACACACATAATAAATATATATAAAAATCATACATCATAATCTTTGATTAAGGCAAATTCTGGCCAAATTGCAGCTCACAGCAAACTGTCGGGATATTCAGTGAGACAAAACTTTCTTACTTTTCTTGGCAGCTGGACATTTTAATTTGTAACTCTGGTACTCTGACACCTCATGAGGACTTATACCTACACCAGATAACTGAATGAAACAATAGCATAAGATCCATGCCTTTTAAAATGTCAGCATGATATCTCACAGATGTTTAGACTACAACTCAAAAACTGTGTGACGTATCTCCAAAATTTAAAGGTACAGTGATGTAATCACATATGCAGTCAGAAAACATCTTGGCCTTATGTGTTGCTTTATTTTATAATTTTAATCCAATATTTTGTTGACCTGAAACACAAATAAAAAACTCTGCTCACCTCATATCCTCTGTGCACATCTCAGATCCTGTTCTTATGTATAGCTGTCTACAGTTTACACTAATTTAGAATTTCATCCATTATAAATTGTACCAGGAAAATAAATAGACCTGGTTGGTTACAAATGGATGATCCATTTGCTGTACCTGTGCAAAAATAACTGCTAATTCATAGCACCAACAGTGATAATTTCAAGGCATCTGTGGACAATATCATGAGTATCAGACATAGCAAAGTATGTTTTTTGTATTAAAGACTCTGTCCTTCACACCCTTATCTTGATAAAGAGCAGTAAATTTTGTTATATTCTGATGTGATTGAAATTTCAGTATTACATAAAATAATTTGAACTGAAAAAAATTCTACCATACTTATTAGCTTTTTAGTCAGCCTGCCGTTACTCCTGTGCATCTTATCCTTGACTACAGATAACTTTATCTTCAGAAACGAATATACACTTAACTGTAAACTATGCAAATAAAGCCACAATTCATTTAGCTTCGTCTAGATATATGTGTATATACATATATATACATGCACACAATTTCTTTCACTTTAAAATTCTAATACTTTAGGATTTCTGCCCTTGCATTAGTATGCATTTAGTTATCTCACAGCTGCTCTACCCTTAAAATTTGGCTCAGTGTGTGAAGAATATTTTAGGCAAACATGGAGGGAAATATTTATAATAAAATCATTTATTATCCAAACAAAATGTCCTCTGATTTAAGACCCATAAAATGTTATACAAATTCAATTAAAGGTTATTAAAAATTAACAGAAGACATTTACAAAATGGATTGAGCCAACAAAGAAATGTGACCCTCTGTGATACTGCATAAACTTGTCAGTACATTTCTCATCTTAGGCTAGAGAAACTGTAGTAGGGAAAACAAACTCTACATTTAGTATTTGTAATCAGGTCTAAATCAGTAAAAGAGTTATAGAGAGCTCTAAATTACTTAACAGTGCTCAGGAAAACAGACGTTAGAGCTACTGTGGAGTCTCTAAATATGTCAGTTCCATGGTTAAAGCAGTAAAAAGGGAAAATATGTTAGAATGGTTAGGAATGAAACTGGAGATAAAAATATCAGCAAACTGTGGCTGAAGGTGGTGTAATTTGCTTATCTTGAATACGGTTTGTAGTTCTGATCACCTCCTCTCTAACAGGGTATCTTAGAGAAAATATAGAATCACAGGGACGATCAAAGATGGGATATGAAAGATGAACATAAAATCATTAAAAATTAAAAAGGATGAATAAGAAATATTTGCTCACAACTTCTGACAAAAAAGGACCAAAAAGGAAGCCAAATAAAATATTCAAACACTATGTTTGCTACACGCATAATAATATCCTTTTTCATGCCATGTGCTGTTGTGGATTTCAGACTCTGTATGATGACAGAGAAATATAACCGCATAAATAGGATACAATCCTCACTCTCAGGAAACCTTTACTGAGGATACTCCAAGTGGCAAAATTCTTCTTAGGAATTTTCTCTGTCTACTTGTCCTCTGCTTAAATTCATTAATTTTTTACCAGTGGACATATCAGACACAGACACTATGGCAAATTAAAACCCTGCCTAAGTCCAAATAGCTGTTTCTTCATGTTATCTTCAACAACACAAAAATACACATTCGTGACTTAAAAATAACCATTTCAGAAAACACCACTCTCTTTTTGGTACATATCATGCATATATATTTTTTTTTTTTAAATAAACATTTAAAGTAAAAAAGCCATATAACTTTTTGGAAGACTAGGAACCACTTGCACAGGTTGGCCAGAGAACCTGTGGCTGCCCCCTCCCTGGCAATGTTCAAGGCCAGGTTGAAGGAGGCTTTAGACAACCTGATGCAGTGGAAGGTGACTTAGCCCACTGCACAGTAAGATGGAACTAGATGGGCTTTGGCGTCCCTTCCAACCCAAACTGGTCTGTGATTCTATTAAACACCCTGTTAGACTACAAATGCAATGGAGTGACTGAAGACGTTAATTGAATGTAATATTCAGAGTGCAAATACTGCTATCTGTATTTAAAAATCAGAAATTCAATATCAAATATACTGTATGTAAAGGAGAGCAAGGCAATATTTCAGAACAAACACTTATTCCAGGAGTTTTTGATGGTATTTTATTTTATTACTATTACTATTTAATTACTTTTAAAAAATTATTTTGAGTTTATCTACTAACCATCTCAAAATATACAATTGCTTAAACATCTCTATGAATATTGAATCCAAGAAATCTTAAAACCAGCTATTACTTTAAAATTTCTGTGTAATAATTTCTAAAACTTTCTAAAAGTAAAATTTCTCATCAAATGAATAGTTGATGATATCTGAAGTTAAAGGAAAAATGAACACTAATAATATGCATGTGGAATTAATTAAAACAGAAAATATTATCAGGAAGGGAACAAGAAGCAAAGCCCTACTTCTCATTTCATGCAACTTAACCTTAGTCCGGTATTATTGGAAGACAGTAATGTGGCAATGAAGAAGAAATCTTTAGATGTGTGATATTTTAATTATGTCTGGAAAAGAGTTCTATGAAAAAGAAATTCTCTAATTTGTGTTGTTTAGTAATATCAAAGTGACGAGATTTTCAAGAATGCAGAGAAGTATCTCAAGAATTCCAGTAGAAACATAGACTAAGGAAATAAGAATTAGCTGCCATAAATTAAGCACGAGGTATGGATGAGGACTGCGAAAATGATATCCTTTTGGTCTCCACTGTGAAATCACATGCCTCAGGTTATATGAACAATATATTTCATTAAGAATGGATCTAATATGAAGTAACTAAGGTGAAGACTAAAGTTCCATCAGCATTTGTCTATGATTTTGAGACATTTCTGTTACCTTTCACCTTAAATCATCCATTATTATAATCACCTGCACTTCATTATATAAAACCATGTCTGGCATTTCCAAATAGCAGTGAATTTCTCTGTGGTTCCATTATGTATCCAATTTTCTGCACCTTATATAGCTTAACAGCCATTTTAAATCACATTGATCAGAAAACAGCGTATTCTAGAGGCAAACATCCTGGACCATGGCAGGGGATTCTATGCTCTGTCATAACAAACACTAAGTAACACATATCTGAAAATATGGGCAGGTGTTCATTGAGACTGAGCCTTCTATATCTATTTTCATATACTGGTGCTTGCATGTGCACTGATTCACCCATATCTGCTCTGACCACTCATCACTTTGCCACACAGGCTTGTGAATATCCTAAGAAAAACCATATCATGAAATTATTCACATTATTCTCAACTTTTAACATTCAACTTAGTATTCCAGATCTTTCTTACCCTGTAAACAACCTCTTAGTGTTCAGAAAATAATCCTTTGTTTATTTAAACAAAGGAGTGTTACTGGGCTAACATTTTAGGTGAGGATGTAAACTTCTTGCAGGATATGCAAATCTGCTTAATTTCATCTCTCTTCGCAAGATAACACACATATAAGTTAATAAATACTCAATATTACCAATTACTTCTCTGCAATAAAGTAACCTGTAGAGCATGAATATTGGCAGAATGCAGCAAGATGATTCTCATATATGAAATAGATGAGTAGTAATGAAAGAAGTTAAAAAAAAAAAAAAGGAAAAAGAGTATGGCATGAGTAGGCATTGTACCTCCAAGTTTTATGACATTTGTTTTATTTATATTCCAGACCTGTACAAAATGCACTGTCAAAAGATGGAATTTATTTTTCATTGAAAATTCAGATACATCTGAAATGTCTTTTCAGATGGTATTGGAATAAAAAATTAATATCCAAGAACATTCTTTGAAAATTTCCACCTAGGTTTTTTTTTTCATTATTATTTTGAAGACATTTAAATCATTACAAAGGAATTTTTTATGAAAAAAAAAACTGTAAATTTTTTTATGTCTCAGCTTTACCTTCCTGTTACCTGAACCTTCATTTCTGGATTTATTACAGTTCTGCAAAATGTAAAACTATTTCAATAGGACTCATGTTAGTAAGGAAATGGAGAGCTGTAAAAGAAAAACACATAAATCTTACAGGTACCTTTTTCTTCATTTATTTTTTTGGGGACACAATAAGAGAAGACTGGATGGAAATATGATGCTGCCACTCAACAGTAGATATCCTAGCTAAAATTTTCTGCTTTCATGCTATTTGTTTTATTCTATAAGTCAAGACAGAAAAATCTGCTCAGACTAGAACTTTCATTGTGGTCTATGAAAATACCTTGAAAGTTCAAATATATGAATTATAATATTGTGGCAAGATGGAGAGTGGTTTATAAAAATTTAAAACTATTTTGTGGCAAGTTTAGATGTCGGACTCTTCAGAGTTAGTGACACAATTCATCCCTACTGACTAAAATAAAACAATGAAGAAAACTTATTTTAAAATATAATATTAGAANAGGGTGCTCATTCTGTCTGACGCTATCTCATGTGAAATTCTTGTTATTAACATGGAATTATACTAATGTAGAATCTTTCCTGATTTTAACAGAAGACAAATACCCAGTCAGAATCTTGGTGACAGAGGCTCCACCCTATCTGCAACTGAAAGCTTAATGGCTGAATTGTCCTATTGATGAAGTTATACTCTTTTTTGTTTTCAAAACATTCATTTTTCAAATACAATAATTATTAGGTGGCTGCTAAATGGCAGGGATTTTTGTTTGTTTGTTTTTGTTTGAAAGTGTATTTAAACATTGAAGAAGAGTTTCCTTGAAGGCAAACTGAACCTGCAGCAGGCAAACGTGCATCAGTAACCAACCCGTCCTACGAAAAAACTGTCAAAACACCAGTACCAGACAGATAGGCTTTCAAAAAACACATCTCTGAAGTGTGTTTATAACAATATACCCTGATGAACTCACCTTCTAAATGCTTCTAAATGCTGAGCCAGTATTAAATAGGCATGCATATGCATCGTTCGGGTAACTGTTGATGATGACTAGGAAGATAAAAGTTATAAAATCCACATTTTTATCTTGAAAATCTTAATGCTAAAACATCTTCTAGTTGTTTTATAGATTTTTATTTTGTAGTAGTTGTCCCTTCTAAAACCCCAACAATGGATCCGGTGCCTCCCTTAAGAAAATAGTAGCATTTAAATATAACCTTTAGGAAAGTTGTCACAAGAGAAATTGTAACATACTTAGCAGGTATATTTATTATGCACATATATGGTGGAGTGCCAGTGATTGTATAACCACCCCCAAAATCAGGTGTCTTGTCTAGAAATCAATAATTTTATCAGTTATATCAATGTCTGATATTTTGTATACATACATGCTACTATGGATGAGGTGACAAAGATTTACCTACTGTGTCCTGAATCTTTATGGGATTGTTGGCACAATTATTTCTGCCAGCTTTTAGCAACGATACACTCCTCTTTGTCTTTATCATAAGAACATAACATCTCTATAGCAGCTGAAGTGACTGCCTGCAAGAAGACAAACATTTAGCAAGTCCTTAATTAATCCATAAATTGTGTTGATATGATTTTGCTGTGTGTTACAGACAGTGGTAAAAACCAGGTGACTGCAGGCAGTCCTCAAGATGACAGCAAGGGTCCTCTAGACCACAGTCAGGGTTGCTCCCAACTAGACAGTTAACAGTAACATGGGTTTCCCTGTGTTTAATTGTAATTACCAAAGAAGTCATGCGTTGCTCTTTAAAGGTCAAGCCTGTTTTTCTCTCCAGTTATTGTGCTGCTGCTGAATAGCTTTCATCTCTACTGAGAAGAAAGAAAAATGAAACAAATATACGTATGTAACTGTAAAAGAAAGTTATTTCTTGCTTTCTCTAAGGTTTTGCAGTTTTACTCCTTGGAGGATGCTGTTTAACTATATTAAAACTGGAATCACAAAAAAAAGGAAAAAAAAAAGAAAATTCACATTTAATTACTCAGATTAAATTCAAATGCTCACAGGAAACCAATAGAATAAGAAAGGAAACTAAAGATATTCTGATGTCCTCATTTCCTTCTGCTACCTTCTCTTTTAAAAACATTCATTTTGATTTTGTACTGGACAGTCTGTTAGGGATTAAAAAATTAAGTTAAATTGATGTGTCAAAGTACAGTTCTCAGTGTATTTGATGGTAGAAACCCCTCTCTTATTCCTGGAACCAAGGTAATTAAAATATTATTTTTAGGATTCAATAAAAGAAGAAAAAATACTTTTAATATTTTATATTAGAATTAAGTGATTGCTTGACCCTGGCTGGAGGCCAGATGCCCACTAAAGTTGCTCTATCACACCCCTCTTCAGCTGGATGGGGGAGAAAATACATGTTGAAAGGCTTTGGAGTCGAGATAAGGACAGGGAGAGATCATTCCGCAATCAGTGTCATGGGCAAAACAGACTCAACAGAAAAGAAAGGCAAGAAAACTAATTTATTACACTACACACACAGAGAAACCAGAGTCAGATAATGAGAAGTACAAACAGCTCTTAAATACCACCCCCATCTCTTTGCAGGCTGAACTTTATTCATGATTTTCTCCTCCCCAGGATGGCACAGGGTGAAAGGGGGGAAATAAGGAATGGAGGCTTCAGTCTTCAGTCAGTTCCTCATGAGTTGTTTTCCTTCTTGGTGGGTGGGGAGCATTTCTCACACTCTTTCCCTGTGTCAGCATGGGGTCCCACCCACAGGAGACAGTCCTCCACGCCCTTCTCCATGTGCGTCCTCTCCCACAGGGCCTCAGCTCTTCACCAACTTGCCAGTGTGTGTCACTGCTATAAACTTATAAAATGTCTCCCAGTCCCGGGCTGCTGTCCCCAGCCTGGTCCTCCCCAGAGTCACAGTTAGACACACCCTGCTATATAGGCACACCCTGCCACTGATTTAAATTTAGAAATATATATTATAAAATTAGGAATTTGCTAAAATCAGCAAAACGATTATGTAGTTACTTTTACTTTTACCCTAGCTCCTGGTGAAAGGTGTCCAAAACGAAGAGTAGCTCTCTATTTTGGAAATCAGCATGAAAAGGCACTTTTATACTTACAGTGGAAGTTCCCAGACCTCATACAACATAAAAAATTAATTTTCCTCTCACTGTTAGAGCTGGTGCCTTTACAGACTTAAATGCAGTTAGCAAAGGAAAGATGAGAAAAAAAAACCCCAATATCTCAAAACAAAACAAAAAAAATTATTAATATTAATTAATTAAAAATAAAGCTCCAACTATAATTTTTAATTAGGAAGACATTATTAAAGGGCTACAAACCACTGTTTAAAAGGGTCATGTACACTTCTATATCTTAACTTGCAAGATTTCTATCAAAAAGACACCTTCTTTATTTCTGAAATATTTTTCTAATTTTATTTATTTAAAATTTATTTCAATTTATTAAAATCGGTATGCCAGCTTGTTGATAAGTCTTCTCAGATTATTATCACAACAGTTCACTTACTGAAATGATGGAAGACTGTATGCACCATATTTGATATAAAAAGTTTCCTACTTTACCTTAGCTTACCTTTTATGCCTGTATGTCCATAAGAAAATAGTCTAAAAAGACATATAACTGGTTAAATAACTATAAAGTCATCATAAAAGATTCAAAACCATGACAGATTCTAAGCATGTGAGAGTTAAAAATATAGGAAAAGCAAAATCTGTGCATAATAACCAATTATACAGCACATTTCCAGCTTCTGACCACATTGCCATATAATACATTTAATTAAAAAAAAGTTATTTGATTATCAGCGACTGATTTGACAAAGGATTTTTTTTCTCTTGAGTATCTTTACACATGACAAGTTCTGTGAGCATGTGTTTTGTGTAAACTTACTCCTGTTCAGAAGCAGCAGGACTGGGTTGTAACAACATAAACTATTGAGAAATCTTCTGAAAGGAGGGAGTTCACCTTGGTGTGAAACCTGCTGTAAGTGACATGAGAATCAGAATCAGGTCCTCACTGCATTTCTCTTGTGGTAAGTAGCACTTAATTGCTTTAAGAGAAAACTGTAGCTACATAACAAAGACTGTATAACTTCTTCGTTTCTCATTTTGTGAAAATGCTAACAGTACACAGACATCAAAAACTAACATAAACTATTAACACAATGCTCAAACAAACTGAAGTGCTAAGTACAAATAAAAGTATCTGTGTCGGCTGAGTCCTGGAGTGATGGCTGATTTATCTCACAGACTACTTAGAAATCAGTGTTTAATTCTTTTTTTCTCAGCTCTGGAGCACAGGTCGTGTACTTAACTACACAAATCTATTTAAATAAACAATGTTCTTATGTGTCATTACTCACTCTGCATGGCTGCAGTCCAACTCAAAAGAGGAGGGGGAAAGGACATGGTAAAGGAAGAGCAACACAATTACCTTTGTCAGAAGAAATAAAGGGGACAGATTTTCAGCTGATATACCATAATATATTCCATTGCTGTAATACTTTAATCCATTAATACTTATTCACGTTGCTGAAGGCTTTGGAACAAAGTAGTTTGGTGAAATTTACAGGGTATCACTGAAGCAAATAGTATGTCATAATATCTACATCTCCATAAACATCAGGGAAGTACTCAGATGTGCAGACTTGTGCATTTTCAGTTAGTGACTCAAATCAGGAAAAGGCAACCAAGATTTTTTCACACAAAAAAAAATCAATATTGTTTACTATAACTGTCTGGACCATGAAAGAACAGGATATGAATTCCATTTGCCTTTTAGTTACAATTAATGCATAACCAAAAATGTGCTAAGTGATTTAGACATGCTTATTGTATCTACTTCACATAGTCTCCTTTTAACTAAGACTGGCACAAACCATGTACTTTAGCCCTCTAGGATTGGTCCAAGGCAATACTAGATTGCAGTCAGTCCTCCACTTAGAGCAGACGCATGATCAGATGGTTGCACTCGCTCCAGGTGCTCTCGGTTTCCCATAGATGACAGGTAGCTTGGAGTGTCCGTGCACCTAAATTGAGTAAAGTGCCCTTCCAGAATAATGTTTGTGCTCAGATTAATATCCCGTAGGTATAGTTAAGGACTTTAGTTTTTTAAATTGTGGGTATTTTTCCAGTTAGCCTTTCTGATAGCTGGGAAAATTGGGACAGAAAATAATATTTATTTTCATAACCAGGTTGACAAGGGCAAAGTACTACACTTTTTCAATCAGTTCTATCTTTTTCCATCGGGTCTTTGATTCAGGTATACAGGTAAGGATGTTAACTTCAAGTTGGTTGGCTACCTTCCACACAGAAAATATTGTTGTTCAGTATTATTTCAGTTTATCTTTACAAATATCTGAAGTTCTCAAAATTGCCTACCTCACATGCACAAGATGATCAGCTCTATATTGAGCTCCGTCCCTGGAAGTGTTCAAGGCCAGGTTGGATGAGGCTTTGGGCAATCTGATCTAGTGGAGGTTGTCCCTGCTGATGGCAGGGAGTTGTGACGAAGTGATCTTTGAGGTCCCTTCCAACCTATAGTGTTCTACGAGTGATGTTCTCTGATATTTCAGAGTATTGACTAGGCTGATGGGTGTAGCTTTAATTAGTGTATAACATAAGCTTATACCTTCTTAAAGGTCCTAGCTTTCAAGGTATTCCAGTAGCCCTGAGTACTGTAGGCAGTTTTCTGCCAGGCTTTGAGATTAGTCTGCACATGTACAGTGTAGAAAGATGAGAGTAAGCACATACTTCCTCCAAGTTGTAGGCTATCCATTTTTTTCCACCACATCAGACATGCTTTTTACTTACACTGTGCAAAGTAGTGGAAAGAAAACAGCCATGAACTTGTATAGGTTTCTCTACGATTGAGCCTGAAACATGACAAGATATGGGCAACCTGACACTACTGCTTGAATTAAAAATACGCTTTTCGACAATTGCCAAGTATCAGATGGTGGACAGAAAAAGTAATTATCATTTCATTATTTATCAAAGACATGAATGCAGCTTCTTTTCTAGTAAAGAACTCACTGTAATGATTTTTACAAAACTTTGCCTTTCTGTCCCATGTGATGAGACAACAATCTCTGTAAGCTATCTGGTAACTGAATGATGAAGTAATTGAAAGTTCACAAAAAAAAAAAAAAAAAGGAAATAAAGAAGTTATTAAAGGTAATGAAATCACATATATATTTATTTGCAAGTTCTTTCATCTGAAGTGTGTTGTGAAATATATTACATCAGTGAGCTGATGCAGAAGTTGAAAAGAACATTTTTTTTCACCACATAAGAAACTAAATGTATGCCCTGGACACCAAATTAAGTCATTGGTTGTGTTAAAAGTATTTAGGCAAACATTAATAACCAAAGAAAAAGAGTGTTACTGTGACATCTCATTCAAATGACATGAATGTAATAACTGTGTAGAACTCCATTAATAGTGAGCAAGTGTGTTCCTTTTAATAGAACATCTGTGAGCTTTAGCAAGAAAGGTTTCATAATAGCTTCAGGAAAACATGTCTTAAGTGTTAATAAGATAACAAGTTTAATTGATAAAATCAACCAATTGTATAAACACTCAGTTTTGTGTGAAACTTTTCAAAAAAGGTATAGCTGAAGTTTACTTCTTAGTTAATCAGAAAGATCAATAAAGCTAGAACTGTTATTATCTGAACTTAAACTTCTTGCAAATTTTCAATTGTTAATACAGTTTTAGGAATCAAAGATAACCTCTCTCCCATTACTAGGGAATTTTGAGCTGCAAATGGAACCTAACTGTATAAAAAAGTAATAGTTTTGCTTCTTTGAAATGCATATTGCAATTCAGGACTGTCCAAAGCTCATGCCAAGTAAAAATAAAGGAACAACAAAATGAAAGGCACTCTAAAGCATGTGACTTCCAATGTTTTATAATATATACTTCTTTATTTTCTGTACTGTACATACACTTAAAGCTAGCAAGCATAAATGAAAAAAAAAAACAAACCCAAAAAACACAAGTCCAAACCAACCATGGGTTAATGAGAAACTTTAAGTATCATAGTTATTGCTATTTTTTTGTTTTCTGTTAAAATTTGGACCCATGCATAGATCTGTTTTATTACCTATAAGGAGATAAAATGTAGACCTTGTTAGTCAAAGACCTTCCAACAAAAATTACTAATGATAAAAGAAGAAAATAGTCCCACAAATCTAGGTTTCCCCGCAGCATAGAATAGCCTGGCTTGGAATCAAGAAACTTCATAAAGATGTAGATCTAATATAGAGAGAACCAACATAGTTTCAGAAGCTGTTTTAAATGTACTTAAATAAATAAATGAGCATTTTTCCCCCTAGATAAGGAAAATATTCATAAGAAATTGTCACTGGATTAATTTCCCATTAATTTTTCACTTCTAGCATTCTTAGCATAGATTGAACACTACATCTGACTGCTCTGAGATAGTTCAATGTGAGTGCTCTCAAAACAGAGGTGGAACAACTGTAAAAAATAATCCTCACTGCCATTGTTAAGTGAAACTTAAAAATATTACAAATGGCTATGGCTACTGAACTAAAATAATTTGTTGACTTGTGAAATCATGGCTACATTTCAGATATAGATATATCTATGAATTTAAACCAAATTGCTCTGAATTTAAATCCAATTCAAATGAAAATATGTCATGGGAATAAATTAGATGATAAAATTACTTGAAGTAATATGATGATATCTTCCTCTTCTGTGTATATATGTGTTCTGAACATATAATCGGAATCATAGAATATTCTGAGTTGTAAGGGATCCATAAGGATCATTGAGCCTATTTAAAAAAAAACAAAAAAAACAAAAAAAAAAAAAAAAAAAAAAAAAAAAAAACAAAACCAAAAATTAGACNAAAAACCAAACCCAGAATTTGACAGAATATATTTTTCTACCAAAGTGTTGTGGGTTTGCAACATGGCTTCTTTAAGAAGCAGCCAGAAAGTTCAAGGGTCCAACAAGGCAAATAGCAGCTGTTCTCCCAAGGCCAAACTCCCAAACCCTGTTGCCGACAAGGCCGGGTGGTCCAATCCATGCCAGTCACAGCGCCTCTGGGAATCACATTTTAGAGATAGAAGAATGCAAACAGACACATTTTGCCATGAGAGAAAGGAGTGAGAAGATGTAAGAAAATTTGCAGACACCAAGGTCAGTGAAGGCGGGGAGAAGATTCCCTGCAGCCTGTGGAGAATACTATGGTGAGGCGGGCGTCCCCCCACAGC
Source organism: Heliornis fulica (assembly GCA_013399135.1). NCBI lineage: Eukaryota > Metazoa > Chordata > Aves > Gruiformes > Heliornithidae > Heliornis > Heliornis fulica. The sequence continues at coordinate 99,184 of VXBZ01002762.1, forward strand.
CCATGGNTGGATGGTGAGGAGCTGAGGATCTGTGGGAGAGGACTCATGTGGAGGGAGTCATGGAGGACTGTCTCCTGTGTGTGGAACCCCATGCTGGCACAGGGAAAGAGTGTGAGAAATGTTCCCCCCACAAGAAGGAGAACAACTCATGAGGAACAGACTGAAGACTGAAGCCTCCATTCCCTACTTCCTCCCCTTTCCCTCATGCCATTCTGGGGCAGAGAAACATCATGAATAGAGTGAAGTCTGCAAAGAGGGGAGGGGTGGGCGGGTGGTGTTTTAAGAGCTGTTTTGTACTTCTCGTTATCTGACTCTGGTTTCTGTGTGTTTCTGTGGTGTAGTGTAATAAATCAGTTTTCTTGCTTTTCTCCTCTGTTGAGTTTGTTTTGCCTTTGACACTGATTGCGAAGTGATGTCTCCCTGTCCTTATCTTGACTCCAAAGCCTCTCAATATGTATTTTCTCTCCTGTCCAGCTAAGAGGGGAGTGATAGAGCAGCTTTGGTGGGAGTTTGGCCTCCAGCCAGGGTGGAATCACCCCACAAAGACAGTGTAAAAATGTATAATTATTCTTGATTAAAATGAAATTAAACAACTTTAATAGAAACATTGTAGATACTTATTGCAGCAGGAGCAGAAGTTGTTTTGATAGAGTACGTAAAGGAAATAGGATAAATCTATTGGGAAGCATATTTCCTTAGTTCTATTTTTTTTTTCCCCTCAGAATAGTTCAATAACATTCAAGCGAAGGTTATCATGCACTTATGGAACATGTAGGGTCATTGGTAATGGCTTTGATTCAAACCTTATAATTCTAGTGGAGTCTCTCATTTGAGCATATATCTGAATTTTTACTGAACTCATGATGGAGCTTTATTTGGTGTTTATTTCAAAGTAGCTATAGAAGATCAACATGTGCTGTAAAACTTCATACAATAGAAGGCTAGTAGCAGTAGAGACAGACAAAGGAAAGGAAAATCACTCACAAAGCCCAAAAAACATAAAATGAATGACAAGCATTATAATTATGAACAGAATGATAATTCAAGCAGAATGTAGAAGATCAAAAATACTAAAGCATTTATGACCTGGACATTTTTCTTTGGATAGTTTCACAAAGAAATATTTACTCTAAAAAGGTGCAACGTAAGCACTTCTTACAAATGCAGAGCTAAATAGTTTCTAGTAGCTGGTGGTTAGTGGAAAGTATGTCCACATTTTAACACTTAGTAAGAAAGAAGGATCATGGACATATTCATACTGTAAAGTTTTGAGTGCATTCTCATCTTATAAGTCAAAGACCAGGCTTAGATGAAATAACATTTTTACCACCATGTGAATCAATTCAGTTACTCTATTGAACACTCACACTTGACAGAGACATGTATCTATACACATATGCACAAACACAAAGGAAAAAAAAAATAATGTCAATATATAATATGTGAAACTAATTAATGAAAGTACAACCTTCCTAATTTTAGATGATTTTACTGAAATGCTGAAGTTCGGTTATTATTTCCTTACATTTCTTTTATGTCCAGTGGACAGAGATTGATCACCTTTGCAAGCACTAGCACGCAATACTCTGCATTAATGAACTATTGGCACGGTTCCTGACCTAGTCTGACTTAGCCAAGCATTATGCTCAGAAACAATATCCAGTCGTGATTCAAGATCAGACAATTCCAAATGAGCAATTCAAATACCACTGCCTGTGTCTTGGGGTAGAAGAATTTAACTATTTAAGCAGTTTGTACCACCACAGCTGGCCTTTGGGGACAGAGAGTAGTCACTGGGTTTTTTTATTTGCTGTGGAGATTTGGACATGGTGGCAAACATTGACTCCATTTTCTGACTTTTGCTGTCACACTTGGTTACTTCATGTTTATGCATTTCACTTATAATATTTTCAAAGTACCATATACATAATTTTAATATAAATCAAACCTGTAGTAGTTTAAGGTAAAAAAGTTTGATTTTTTCTGATTCTGTGAGAGATAATATTCCACTATCCCTTGTCTGTACTTATCCCTTTGGGATGAGATCACATATAGATACACTATCTAGCATGTCCAGTTTCTGCTGTGGTTTCCAATCACTATCACTATACAATGGATGGATATAAGTTATTTGAAGTATGTGAGTCCTAAAATATTTATCCTACTTGCATTCTTAATATTTGAGTTCTGATTTACGTAGTGATATGAAGTACTTACAGTGATTGCTCCTCAAAATCAGAACTTCTGATTTGATGATGTGGTATCTTAAGGAATGCAGGTAGAAGAAATGATTACTTTCAAGGTTCCATAACAATAGCACAAAAAGGACAAGGAAAATAGACAGGTAACAGGAAAATGCTGAGAACCTTCAAGGGAAACATATATAGTTTAGAAGTCTATTTGTCTTTTTTGAGTTATATTGACAGTAGGTCAACTTGGGCAAACTCATACATTTTTACAAGGTTGACGTTCAATTGAGTTTAGCTTATGCAAAAAGTATGTTGGTGCTATGTTTGCTGATACTATCATATTCCTTTCCTTCTTTCACTATTGCTTAGCTTTAAGAGTGGCTAAGAGTCTGTACAAGGGCATATTTTTATTCATAGTCATTGTCAGAGAACCTGCAAAGCACAAAGTCAGTGAAATCTCAGAATTGATGAAAAAGATATTTAAAATCTGATAAAAGCAGATGAAACCAATGTATGACATATATAAAAATCGTAAGATTGTAACCTTAAAAGGCTTCATGCTTTGGTTTAATGAGAAAAAGTGTTAGTTCTGAGGAAGTATCAAAATTAGTTACATAAACTGTGTTTTGGGAAAAAGATGAAGTCCTGTACACTGCACAACACCAAGCACCCGTGACAGAGCCCAATCTGCAGTTATGGCAGTTTTCTTTACAGAGAGCATCAAATATGGCAGAATGCATCAAATGTTTACTTTTAGCACAGTAGTGAATAGGTCTGAAGACAATGACATAGACTCCATTAAAACCACCTTTACAACTCTTTAGTAGTGTGTCTAAACATTTCCACAACAGGTTGTGTCCATCATTTTTTTTACATGCAGTACCCTGTAGTTTCAACATTTTCTGCCTCAATCTATTATGTAGCTTGGATGTGGCTGAACCTTAGAAACAGATTATTTAAAATATGTATAGTGGGAGCTGATGAGTTACAGTCCATCCTAAATCATCCTTTTTGGATACTTGCAAAACAGGCTGAAGCAGAAACACACAATTAATGTCATGAATTAGAAGCAATTTATAATTACTTAAGCTGTTCATGCTTCATTTATTCAAGCAGTCACTTTAGTCTCCGGAAAATCTGTTATTGAAGATTGCATGCAAAACTAGTTTCTAAATTCACTTAAAAAAAAAAAAAAAAACAAAAACCAAAAAAACTTCTATAATCATGCCATTTTGAAATTAATGTTTTATTTGATGCACAAAGCCTCAAATTGAACATGAAAGATTATTTCATTATTCTTAGAGCAATATTCAAATCCATGGAAAGATAACAGAGATGATAAAGTGCATATTTCATGAAATTTCATCTACACATTCTCCTTTGCTGTTAAAATGCTGTGCATTGTGCTTTTTTTAACCCTCTGCATGTTTCTAATGTACCTGGACAATTTTAAACTATTTTTTAATAAGGAAAAGGAATTGAAAGCATGAAAAATCCCTACCCTACCTTTATTATTGGTAATCAAAATTGGGGGATTTAACTACCTTGACCAGGTAGGAAGCTTCTTCTTGCCTTTGAAAATAGAAATCATTTTTCAGCCACTTATTCCAGTACTAATCTTCCCCTGTGGCCAGGCAGCTCTTAACTTCATTTCTTTTATTTGTAGGGAAAAAAAAACATGAAACACTTCATGATTTGCCTTACTTAATATAAGTGAATGTTGAAGTGCGTCATCCAATGATTAAAAGTACTGAAAGCTTGAGTCAGTTAAATTATTTGTTATGAATACATTATATATTGAAGTTACTTTTTTTCTTCATTGTCAGCTTACAAGCTCTGAGCTTTCAATTACTTTATTTTTTTTAAATGATAAATGAGCTTGCTATTCCCTTGTATGTACCAAAATAGGTATTCGAGATTTTTCTGGGTTTTTTTTTTTTTGTTATTGCTTTAACATTTATGCTTTCTAACCAACATGATTTGAGGAAACTGAAAGCAGACCATACCCAAGTGACTTACATTCTGAATTGGAGGCCGTTTCTGGTTCATTTGTTTACTTTTTTTCACTTCAGAAAAAAACCCACCTTAATACAGCAGTCAGAAAATTTTAAAATTTGCTCTTTAATTTATTCTGTGCAGAAGATGGTTTGTGGTTTGTTTTTTTTTGTTTGCTTGTGGTTTTTTGTTGTTTGTTTTTTTTTTTTTATCAGCACTGACAGGCTTTGAAGTGCATTATAGGGAATAAAATTAACATTCTGGGGCTATTTCAGCAAGAGCTGAATGAAAAAAAGACTGCCTTAATTGTATTTGTTGATTTGGTTTAGTAAACCATTCATTAATATTTATTAAAAACACCTGATATATCTAACTATACATGAACAATTTTATGTAGTTGCATGCAAGAAATTACTCCAGAATTGAGATACATTTATTCAGCACTATGCTTAATTCAGAAGTCCTAGCAAATGAAAGTAACATAAATTAGATGTTAGCCTTTCTCTATTTAAATATAGAGTAATGTCAATAATAATTTGTATTGCCACCATTCACATGTGATCCTTCCTTTACCTTTAATTTTTAACCTTAGGTGTTCTTCAGTCATTGTCAAACAGAAAGAAATCTGCTAATTCAGAAAGGTTGAAATTCACCCTGAGGTGGAGGCTAATGTCTTATTTATATATCACTTAAACATTATTTTGAAGGTTTAAATAGGATTCAAGAGATTAAGCGGCCTGTACCACCTCTGCATAGAAATAAATTTCTCCTTAGTAAAATAAAACTCTTGCAAAAGATCTTGAGTAGTATCTGAACTGAGAAAGAAATCCACTCAGGGTTCATATAGAGAGACATGTAAACTGTTACATTTCTGAGGGAAAATCCACATTTCTTTCATTATTGGAAGATTTTAGTAGTAGTTATATTTACCACTCCCTGATATTTATTTTTTTTTATTTCTTTTTTTTTTTCTTCGGTAGAAGTAAGGCCACAGAATTAATCAGTCCCATCTGCGTGCACAAAAGACATGACACACGGAACAAAAAACGTCTGAAACAAATCTATGCTTCCTTTCACAAGCAATAGGGGAAATTAATGTCATCACTAAACTGAAGACATAAAGAGATTCAAAATTAAAAATCCTTTGAAAGCTTCCAACAAGATTCCTATAATCAGCTGGAAGATAAGTAATGATCAAAGCCCTTTAAAATAATATTGCTCACCCCATTAGAACTGCTTAAATGTACCCTACCATTCATCAGAAATTATACAAGATTACTGCAGAAACTATGCCATTGTTTCAGTAAGAAGCCCAGATGTTTTAAGGGTAGACTTCACAACTTACATAAGGTTAAAAGCCAAGACTAAAAAAGAAACCAAACCAAACCAAAATATAACACACACACACACACACACACACACACACACACACACCCACCTCACACGCCAAACCTGCTGCAGTTATAATCCTTAATTGTTAATGTAAAACTTTAAAGGTGCTTAATTTCTCTGACAAATTGCTTCATATTGAAGTTGAGTCATAGAAAGTGAATACTTTCCAAATAGAGTGTCATTGGGATTTTCACTTTTTTGTATGTGGGTTTTTTGGGTGGTTTGGGGTTTTTGTGGGTGTTGGGTGTTGGGTTTGGTTCATGAGTAAAGATGGTATAAACCTTTTGTGTTTTTTTTCTTTTTCATCCCAGAGAATCTCTCTCCTTTTGTTAAATGTCATTTTAGCCACACTGTGGTTTGTGAGAAGAGAAAAGCACAGTTCTGCATTCTTCATTACCAATGTTGCTCTATGAAATAGCCCCAGGGATGTCACAAACAGCAGTGTCAAGTTAGGAAAAAAAAGTTAGTCTGAAAACATTTCTAAGACCATAGTAATGTATGTTTGACAGTTCTACTAAACATTTGAGATTTATTATCTGATGCACTGTGTGCTTTTAATAGCAACAATGTTATTGCTTTTGTCAATAAAAATTTGAAGTGGTCACCTTGCCTCCACCTTTAAACATTCAGAGGTAGCTCATATGGCATTGTTTATTAGCATTACTTGTACATGGAGGAAGTTTGTGATGTGTCAGAAATCACTTTGTGCAAGCTGTTTCAAAGGAAATGTCAACCCTTAGTATACGTCGTGTGCAAGCTCAATTCGGTTTAATGTTTGGTTGTCACATTTACTGACTTAGATTTAAAAACACACAAATATAGGAACACCCATTCTATGGTTCAGGTATGCCTGTCAGTATAACCACAGTGCAAATTCTGCATTAGTTCAAAACAGCAGCATACTCCCCTCAAATACTCATACCTAAATAATACAAACACTATCCATAGCAGATCAACACATTTGTGTTATCCCAAATATGCTGTATACTCCATTGAAATATTTTTTTTTTAAATTATAGAATCACAGAATGATTAGAGCTGGAAGGGATCTTAAAGTTCATCAAGTTCCAACCCCCTGCCATGTGAAGGGACACCTCTCACTAGACCAGGGTGTTCAAGGCCCCATCCAACCTGGCTTTCAACACCTCCAGGGAGGGGGCAGCCACCATTTTCCTGAGCAACCTGTTACAGTAACTCACCACCTTCATAGTAATTTCTTCCTAATATCCAATCTAAATATATCCCCTTCCAGTTTAAAACCATTGCCCCTCATCCTATCACTACAAGTCCTTCTAAAAAGTCCCTCTCCATCTGTCCTGTAGGTCCCCTCAGGTACTGGAAGAATTTCAGAATTCTGTTCTGAAATCTACTTTAATGATTTAGAAAGAGAAACCTGTAGTACCATACTCAAGTTTAAACTTCCTTGAAACCAAAATTCCACTAACTCCACAAAATATCTTTATGGCACAGAACTCCAAGAAATCTTTCAAACAAGATTAATTTATCCCAGTAAACATCCAAACAAAACTAATAGACAACTACTGCAAATCATAAATAGAATTGGATCAAACAGAACAGAACAGAACTGAACCAGTTGGAAGGGACCTACAATAATCACCTAGTTGAACTGCCTGACCACTTCAGGGCTGACCAAAAGTTAGAGTATGTTGTTAGGGGCATTGTCCAAATAACTCTTAAACACTGACAGGTTGGGGCATTAATCATCTCTTGGTAAAGCCTGTTCCAGTTTTTGACCATTCTGTCAGTAAAGAAATGCTTTCTAATGTCCAGTTTAAACCTCCTCTGATGCAGCTTTAGACCATTCCCACATGTCCAGCCACTGGATACCAGGGAGAAGAGCTCAACACTTCTCTTTCCCTTTTCCCTCCTCACAAAGCTTTAGAGTGCAATGAGGTTGCTGCTAAGCCTCCTTTTCTCCACAGTAGACAAACACAGTGTCTTCAGGTAGGCATCATAGAACACTGTTCCAGCCTTTTGATCAGCCTTCCTCTGGACACATTTGAGTACCTTAAAAACTTTCTAAAATTATTGGACTGTGGGAATTGCACCTAGGAGGATAAAAACACAAGTGTCCACTTATTTCTTATGCAAATATTGTGGATGGAGATCTGAAATGGTGTGAGAAGCAGCCAAAAGAGGGAGTATTATGGCAATGACAGTACAGCCCTGTTTTGGCTAGAGACTGTGGAATAAATAGATGGATACTTTCTATAGAGAATTTTGAAGGCCACAGTGCCCAGAGTGAGACTTTTTGCTTCATTAACTGCAAAATTAATATTAAAGTTGACACCCCTAAATATGCTAATGCTAATAAGCAGCACATGCTAAACATGGATGACTGCAGTACTTGATGCTCCACTTAAATCATGTAAAACATCACCCCTGGGAGGGAAAAGCTAAGATTAGAATATAAATAGTATTGAGGAATCTAGTCCCAGGAGGGGAGAGAAGAAATTGGAGCCCCTGAAGAGGCTGTGCTCCTTCTCTTCCACCCAAGACAGGGTAAGAAATTTCAATTTCATCTTTTTGGTGAGAATACCTGGGATAGTATTTTTCTAGCATTTAGCATTTTATTATCATATTTATATAACAGTATCACAGAATGTTAAGAGTCAGAAGGGACCTCGAAAGATCATCTAGTCCACCCCCCCACCCCCCGGCCTGAGCAGGATTACCTAGACTAAAACACACAGAAATGTGTCCAGATTGGTCTCCAGAGAAGGAGACTCCACAACCTTTCTGGGCAGCCTGTTCCAGTGCTCTGTCACCCTCAGGGTGAAATAGTTTTTCCTTACATTCAGATGGAACTTCCTGTGCTATTAGCAGTATTGCAGTAAGTGCATTTACCAATGGTAATCATGAACTTCTATATCTGTCACTTTAATAAACTTTATATTAGTCTCAACTTTGCATAACTGTTTCAGTGAAAGCCCTTCAGGGGATCTGATGGGCAAACATTGACTCTGCTGCTCTCTATTCTCACCTTTGTCAACTGTTTCAGTGAAAACCCTTCAGGGGCTCTGACAGAAAACTGTTGACTTTGATATGTGATTTTACAGATAGTCCCTTTGACATAAACTGTTGATAACTCTGGGGCTATGACTGGACCTAGCCACACCTAGGCTCATCTCTCAGGAGTTTAGAAAGCAAGGGACTCAGTAGGAGGACCCCCTCAACTACATATCAGACTCTTACCATACATACAACATCTATGCATCTCTTAAAAGACCTCCACTGATGGTGAGTCAACTGTTTCTTGGGGAACAATGCTGGCTCATAATCAGACAGCTGTTGACTAACACCCCCAGGTCCTTTTCCACTGGGCAACTTTCCAGATACTCTTCTTCCCCCATCCTGTAGCACTGCATGGGGTTGTTGCGACCCAAATGCAGGACATGGCACTTAGTTTTGTTGAATCTTACAAGTTTGTCTCTGCCCATTGATCCAGCCTGTCTTGATCCCTTTGTAAAGCCTTGCTATCCTGAGGCAGACCAACACCTCTGGACAACTTGATGTCTTATGCAAACTAGCTGGGAGTGTACTGCATCCCCTCATGTAGATCATGGAGAACCCTAGAGAGCACCACTTGTGACTGGCCTCCAACTAGAATTAACTCTACCACTAACTTCTAGGCCCAGACATCCAGCCAGTTTTTACCCATGGAAGTGTACACCCATACAAGACATAAGAAGCCAATTTCTCTGGTAGAATTCTGTGGGAAAATGTGTCAAAGGCTTTACTAAAGTCTATATAGAGAATATCACAGACTTTCTATTATAGACCGCTAGAACAAGTAAGGTAGTTGATCAAGTCATTTGCAAGGGTGTGGTGGAAGGAGCTTGTGACAATCTTTTCCTTGACTGTACAATAATAACAATCCTTCATATCTCTCATCTGAAAATGTAAAGGATATATGTTATAAATTTGCTAAAATACAAGAATGCTCCCAGCTCATTTTAGCCAGCATATAGAGGCCTTCTGGCTTTAATGGATATACACCATGTGTGAATTTGGCTACTGAATGGCATTTTACACTAATCATTTGGGGCTATTTTAGGCATATAGCGTTTGCACAAAACAGAGGATTTGTATTTAGGAAGTGATAGTCAAAAGATCAAAAAACATGTGTCTCTAGAAAGTGATCAAGTATATTGAAGCCAAGAAGTCAAAAATTTGGCAATGTGAATAATTTTCCTTTTCCCATCTTTCCAAGCATATAGCTCACCTATTTTTCTTAACACATCATTTTAATATGCAAATCCATATAAACGAAATCTTATTACTGCTGTCCAAGAAAGTTGCTTTTTGAAAAGGATATGCAAAAAGCCCTTATATGTACCCAAAACTATACCTCTGCTGAAAGTTTAAATCAAAATTCTCTCATGTGTTCAGTCTGTATTTAAATGTTTATATGTTAACAATATTTGCCTTGGGCAACAATTTAATTATTCAACAAAAGAAATAAAAATAATTTGGCAAAATTCTTTCACTGTCAAACAAAGTTCCATAAAGTCACTAATGACATGAATGGTTGTGACAAAACAGATAATACATTCTAAAGCAGAGCTGAAGATCATTGAATTTCAATCCAGAAATCTGGAAATTTTATGCAGCTATTGCTGAAGGTTTGTTCAGAATCTGGCAATCATACCTGTTTATGAAGTTTAGTTTCTTAACACATTTCCTTAATCCTTCTAAATGAAGCAGAGGAAAAATTGTTTACTTGTCATATTTCTTACTGAACAATAATTGAAATATACCTATAACTAGAGCTTTATTAGCCAAAAGGATTAGCTGAAAAAACTTTGCATTTGCATGAATCACAGCTTGTAGATTCTAGTATTTGAAATTATACTTCAAAGTGTAATTCAGTCTCCTTAGATTCACTTAGATTTGTGGAGATTTTTATAGAAGTAACCAGTTGTAACATGTTAATAGTATACTGTTAATGCTGTATTTATTCCAATTCAACAGAAGTTTTAGTGTTTAAAGACACAGTATTGAAAACTCTCAGAAATTTGCCTATGTAATAGCTGAGGTAGAAAATTAAAACCAACTTTAGAGTCTTTAGGAAGTGGTAAGAATATTAAACTTTAAAATGAAGTGTGCTTAGGTGTTCTGCCTCTCGTTTGAAGATAAAACTAAAAAAAAAAAAGGTTCAAAAGTTCTATAACCTGCTAAAAATATTTAATTAAGACATTAATTCAGCTAAATAGTAGTTAAAATTACTCAGCATGGAGACATATCTAATTGAAGGACATATACTCTGAATATGACAAAGGGTTGTGGAGAACAAAAATTGGGGGGATGTTGATTTTTTTCATTTGTTTCTTTTTATTAGAAGCACAAACAAAACAGTCTCTCAAACAAAATCAAATCTAGAATTAGGTCTGAAGGATTAGTTCTTGCATGCATTCTGGATATGAAATCAGGAGTTAACTGTGTGATTATAATGTTCTTCAGAAGTGACATTGTTCATAGAGGCCAACGAGCAATCATGGACTCTATGGACAATAGATTTAAATGAGTTGCTTCTAATGCACCTCAGTGAAAACTGAAGCTTGTTATGAACAATCATGCACTTGACTGAATTTGCATTTTATAGGAAAGTGTGACTAAGCTGTTCCATTAAGATATTGCATCAATTTTCTAAATCTCTTTACACAGCATCCCCTTGCTCTGCCTTGATCTTGATCCCACACAAGGTAAAGGTATTCAAATCACGTTGTTGCATTGCAACAATTTTAAATGGTTTGGGTTTTTTTTCTGCTGTGATTACAGAGATTCTCCAAATGGTTCATTACCACTCTGTTTTGTTAGTCCAGCTTCCATAACCACCTAGATTAAGCAGATTGTGTCTCAGATCTCATGCATCTCTGGGGTTTTTTTGGTAGGTTGTTGTTTTGTAGGGTTTTTTTTACAAGCACAAGTAACATCTGTCCTTTTCAGTCTCTTCACAGCATCCAACCATTCTGACAGATGTTTCCAAAACCATACTGTCTGCTAACATTTAAAGGAATACTGTATTTGCATAAACACTAGGAATTCCAATCTTAGTGCTTTCCATACTGTTTTAATTTTTTTTAAATCAACATTTTTTGTTCTATATCCATCATTTTGTTTTACTCCTCATAAAGCAGACATTGTGTGCACACATCTGTTAAATCTGGGATGCATTTATTACAGTTCTGCTCTTCCAGAAACAGGAAGGATTAATTACCACAGACCGGCTCTAGAAGCACCCCCGTGTTTCTTAACACACAAAATTAATTCAGAGTTGACAAAACTCTTTCAGACACAACCTGCTTCCTGCTGATGGCGCTTTATTAGCATATTCTTCCCAGAAAAAAAATGCCTCATAGACCCTTTTTACCTCTCCTCGGAGTTCAATTTGTAAAGCACTGAGTGACAGGCAGCAAAATGGCTTGAATATATCTACGGCAAGTTGCCAAATCCTCCCGATAGAAGCACTTTGGAGCCTTTGTTCTGAGTACATTAAAGTCACAGAAGGTCCATGTACTGTAGACAGTACAGGGCAGGCAGGATGTTCACAGTAAGACAAAACAGCAGGTGATAAATGACATTAAATAACAGTGAGAATTTACCACAGACTAAATTAACTACTGGAGTGAAATGTTCTCAGCTCTAAGGCTATATTAACAGTGAATTTATAATCAGGTGATTATAATTCTTTTTAGTGTTCAAGGAAGTCTATATGTAAAAATGATCAAGACAGCTCTATTTAACTCCAGAGACAAGTTGCTGGAACAGGTTCTAAAAAAGATAGAGAATAACTCTTCTTTCCACCCTTATTGAGTAATTTATACAATAAGTGCTTAAAAGTGAATAAGATTGTTGGGTACCTGACATGCTCTGATTCACAAAAAATTAGAGTCACACTGAGTTGCTCCTAGTTGATCAAGCTTTTCAAAAGAGGTTTCTGTCACTTCACTTTAAGAAACTTGCAAATGAAAATTTGCTTGATCTTTGCTTTTGGGTAGGGGTGGGGAGTAGGGGAGAAGATCACTGTGATATACAGTGATACACACTGAGTTGTGTGTTTTGTAGACAAGATTAATGTTATAATTTGAGCATTCATATCACTAATTAACTTTACTTAATCTCTTGGTACTATCTGGATATGTGGTTTTTATATTAGAAATGTTTACTTACTGTAACTAAAAATCAGAATCTCAAGGTAAAAATAAGAATATTGTATTTTATTTGGCTTTCTATATTACAATGAATATATCACTGTTCGTCTAGTGCTTTTTTCTCTACATGAGAAGACAATTTTACACTACAGCCTGATTTTTTCCCTGTTTGGTTTGCTTCTCTAAAACATGTGGTTGAATCTGCACATTTTTTCCAGGAAAAGTACACAAACAACTAAAGAGAGTAAACCAACCCAAGCAACTGCTGAAGATCATAATGGATAAAGAAAAACAAAATAAATGCAAGAGGCAAAGAAATGCAGGATAAGAAGCATTTCAAAGATGGGCCTAAATACTATGTTTTAGGAATTGGTGTTATTTCTACTTAAGTTTCAGCTTTTTTAGATAAACTTTATGTGCTTTGACTGTTGATTAGAATGCACAGGAGAAAATAAATTAATAAAATTAATATATTTTTACATTATGTTGGGCTATTTTACTAATCTTAATTGGACCTAGTGTTCATTGCATTTAAACCTGGCTGATGTCACCGTGTTCTGTCAGCTCAACACAAGCCTCAGCGTGTCAGTTTCCTTGAATTCATCCATTCCTGTGAGGAGAAAAGATTGTAGTGGCAAGCAGACAGTCATCCTGTGAAGTCTCAAAGCACTCATCTGTTATAGTGTACTCCAGTCTCTCTTGATTCCTGAGTTTGGGTCTTGTGCAAGCATCACTCTGAAAAATTACGAGTAACATTACATGGGAGGCTCTATAGTCCTATAGCAGAGGAAAGCTCGGACCCCAACTGTTTATGTGTCTGCAGGTAGGCTCCAGGGAGAGTTTTCAGGGCCAGGAGGATATGTGATGGTAGCTCCTTGGGCTTTGGAGCTGGGTCTTCTATATGCTCATAGTGCTTCTATACCTGTGGAAATTTTAGAGCAATATTGCATGGGAGGCTCTGTAGTCCTATAGCAGGATAAAGCTCAGACTCCAATTATTTCTGTGTCTGCAGGTGGGCTACCAGGAGTGCTTTGAAGACCAGTAGGGCTTGTCATGGTGGGACTTCTGGTGTGGGAGCTAGGGCTGGACGTTTATTCTATTGCCTCGTTTGCATTTTTTTATCAAAATTGTATGGAATCCACCTCAGCACTATGGAAATGTGAAGGCTGTATCTAGACAGTATCTGTGTGTGTAGGTGGGCTACCAGGAGAGTTTTAAGGGCCAGTAGGATCTGTGATGGTAGCTCCTTGGGTTTTGGGGCTACACATCGACGTTTAGTTTATCAGCTGTACTTTGTGACTGTATAACTGATTGTATCTCTAATGCAGTTACTCAGTATATGGTATCATATGATACAAACAATACAGTACAGATTACCCTCTTCACAACATCCACTAGGCTTGATAGAATGGAATTAAGAGGCATAATAGAGAAATAAATGTACTGTGTTAATAATTCTATACACTGTTTCTCAAAAGCTTCATAAATATAAATANAACTGCTGTAACACTATAAAACCAGTTTTGAAAACTAGACCATCCAATGCTCACAGTAGACTTGCCATTTTTCAGTGGAAATAAAACCTCCTGGGTACCTATGATTTCTCCGGTGGTCAAATAAAGAAACAAACTATTCAATTTTCCTATCAACTACATGATCACTATTTACATTATGAATAAAGATGATCTTAAAAATATGTTCTCTCTGTACCTGACCAATCAGGTGTAAGGATATTTATTGAATTATGCCTTTAGCCCTTTTCAGTCCATACATTACAATGGAAAAATACCAATAAGCATTTCATTCCAGAAAAAAAATAAGAAGTTATAGCAAAGGCAATGTGTTGTAAGCATTAGCAAATGCTTTAACACAGAAAAAAAACCCTCCTATGTACTCACACAAGTTTCCGAGGAGTGTACTGAATCCAGATGCCAAACACATCATAGTGGGTTAGATCATGTTTTTCATTTTGATGCTTCACTGTAACACAAGACCTTGCCAAGTGTTCTGTTTTTAAAAAATACTTTCTGTATGCCAGATTTTTTTTTTAATTAGAATACTTATAACAGCCTATGATTCATATTCAACCAGTTATTTAAGATCATAAGTTGTATTAAGAGCAATCATTTGAAACAAATAGGAAATTAGAAGCCAAAATACAAAAAGCATAGCTTAATTGTTTATTGTGGCAACTTTATTTAACCAATCAAAAGTCTACTTTGGAGTTCACACAAGAGGTTGGTTGTTTTTTTTTTTAATTTCTATGATAAAAGATTTCTGTATTATCATATTTCATCATTTCATCATATCACATGATCAAGATAATTCATAATTTATTTTTCAGGTGGAACAATATTATCAGTAACCAGTGGGCTCAGGTAAAGCCTATGCTGAGTAGGGTTTCCTTGGTTGATCTATTTTCCTGATTTAAAACAACAACAACAGAATTGTAAGAGGGAGAAAGTCTCCTCCCTTTACAGAGAGGACAAGCTTCAGATTCCATGCCCTTTAAAACACTATTGTTAAATTACTTTCTATTTTAAAAATATACATGGGATCACCTTGCCCTTTGATATGGTTGGCAGAGAGTTTTCTATCTTTATTTTATCATCGTTTATACAGGGCACTTCCACAGCTGCTTCAACAAAACAACAACAATAACGAAAGCATGCACAAAGCATGTGAGCTTTCTATCTGTGCCTTTAGAATCCTGACTGAATTTAGCCCTGGCTTCTTCATCAAAGGGTCAGGTTACACTACAAGTCTTTCATCAATTGTTCTGTCGAAAGACCTTTTGTATTTCTGATCTTGATGTTGTTGCCAGGGTGGATTTTTTTGGGTTTTTTTTTTGCTTGAGTCCCTCTACTTACTACGTTTAGATAAATATGCATATGATGCAGCTCTCACCAGACACAGTTCTGCGCCCTGTGCCTCACAGCAAAGCAAAGGTATGTAAATTGGCAACAGCAGTTTGCTGTCTCTTCTCAGAACAGATTGGACTCCAAGACAGGCCCTCTGGCACTCTCATTCTGCTGCTGATGCTTGCCATTGTGGAGGTCTCCCTGGCTTGTTCTTTGCTGTTAACACTAGGAAATCTCACAAGCATTCAAAGGAGAAATGTCAAGGGTCGTTCAAAAAAAGGAAAAAAAGAATCTCAGCGTGTGTTTTTAAGAAACATGGTATTATTATTCTTTAGAAGATATACTAAACAGGGGACAAGGAAGCTACTAAAATACATAATCCCTAACTCTATGCTGATTCTTTTTGTTTGAAAAGAGCCTTGAATAATTGGAAATATGAAAAGAAATCTCAAATATCACATGTTGAAACAGTCTTTAAAAATGGAACCATGAATTTTTGACTGTGGGTGTTATGCAGTTCCTGTAGTGCCACTGGTTTCTTACAAAATAGTCAAATGTCATCCAAAATGCAGGACACAGCTTTCTGCAAGTATTAAACATGTATCTGCAGGCAGACAGCATTAAATTTATCACATGTTATTTTCAATAGACTGCCCAGATTAATAAAGAGTTGAAAACCTCTCATTTAAAACTCTTTTGGGAACATTAATTATGTTTTTATAGTTACAATCTGCCAATTTTCCCCTGAATATATAGCAGCTAATTTAAATTTCCTACAGACTTTAGATACTTTTGCCTCCAAAGTAATGCATGTTCCACAACCCTAATATGCAGCAGTGGGCAAACATATAGACTGTGTAGAGTGCACTTCCGCTACCTGCCTCTCACAATGTTACACAATTGGGATTTCGAAAGCTAATTTTGCTTGGCTCAGAACTCAATGTGCTACAGTTCTTTCAATCTCTAATGTTAAAAGCCAGACAAATGCTGTGTTTGATGATTCTGCACTACTTGCAACATGCTTATTACACAAGAAAAGGATTTTCCATTAGAATTTTTTTCAACATAAAAGCAATTTTAGATCACAGGGGGGAGGGGGAAGAAAACCAAAGAATTAAACCATTTTGTAATTTAGCATTTGGAAGCCTGCAGCCATTAGTCTGATTCTGTGAATATGGTTTCAGAAGAAAGCAATCGGGGACTCCATGCATCTGTAAGACGTTTCCGATTTTATGCTTCCACAGGTTTTCTTCATGTAAAAGTAGTTAAGCCTAACTGCTATAGTCAACTGTCACTGAAACTGATCCTGACTCTTTTATCAGTTCCAGTCAGAACCAACCATTGCAAGCAATAAGCAATTTCTAAATCCTTCATAACTCAATTAAGCTCTCAGAAGAAGTCAATGATTTTTGGCCCAAACTCAGTCCTGCTGGAGCATTTGTGAGACAGGTGTAGACCCTTAAAATCATGTTTCTGTCTTGGTAAGAAAAGCACGGGAGTAAGCTGACCTCAGGAGGAAACTAGTTCATTGTGTGTGAGGGGAAAGAGAAGCAGAATCACTGAAGTACTAAACAGTGACACTCTGCTGAGCACAGGCTATTTATCTTGCTAAATACACAGGCCAAGTCATACAATCTTTGTTCACTTAAAACTACCTCTGATTCCAAAAGAAACTGACTACATAATTTCCCTCACTATGAATAATTCTACTAAATGAATACATTTAATGCACATGAATATTTATCACTTCTAGCTTATGAAGTATTTCTAGTAGTAAAATAATTGTGAGAGCAAAACAATATTCTGCATTGAAAAGGTCTTTCTACTTTCTCTGTGTCTGTTGCTGAACAAATTCTACAATAATTTCAGTGAGCTTGACACTAACATCTGCAGCAAAGTGCGGATATCAGAAGAAAACAAATGGCGTCTTACTGCTTACATGTTTCTATTGACATTAACAAAGTCGGTGTTTCTCATCTCTGCCACTGTAAACTAACAGTGCTAAACATAACTGCAGTATTTGCATTAAATACAATAGCAGGACATTTTATCTAGTTCAAAAATATTTATTCAAGTAATAAAAGACATATCAATGATGGGATTTTTTTGTATCAAATGTCCCACAGAAATTTGTTCAAGAGAGATTTGGGAGTAAAAGAGGTGGATCACATTTTGATATATATCTATTTCAGTGGAATGCACAAATTCTTTTTTATATTTAGAAAAAGATAAAATTCTTAAAATATAAACTAGAATTTTACTGAATTTAGAATGTCTACTAAGATCAGTTTTATATTTATTTACATTTTTTTATTCATGTGTGGGTGTGAAAATACATTAAATATCTACACAGTTACTATGCCATATGGAAAAGTCTACAGCATCTAAACTTTACCATAAGGCTGCATGTTTATAAAGAAGTAGAGTTAACATTTGAAAGGTTCAGACTGTCTGATAGAGCTGCTGGAAAGGACAAGAGACATAGGGTTGTTTATTTTTTTCTTCCTGTAACAAAACCAAAATGCTTACCAAGCAGTGCTTAATTTTATTTAACTGATCCAGGAATCAAGGGTATATCCAGCCACAATGATGGAGATAAAGGATCTCTGCTTTGGTACAACTTTTTAACTCATCACATGACATAGTGTACTACAGCTGCCTCTGCTAACATACACAACTTGTCTTCCAGAAGTTCTTTCTTAGTTGCATAAAAGAGTTGTTGTTGTTGTTGTTGTTGTTGTTGTTGTTGTTGTTGTTGTTGTTGTTGTTGTTGTTGTTGTTCTTCTTCTTCTTCTTCTTCTTCTTCTTCTTCTTCTTCTTCTTCTTCTTCTTTTCTTCTTCTTCCTTGTAGTTATTATTGTTATTATTGTTATTCAGTATTTATATTTGATAGCTACAGGTACTCAGGCAGAGGATTACAAAGTCTGGTCAGCAGATTATTGACCAACCCTATAGATACAGCTAGTGCTACATGGCTGGTCACATCTTACTCATCTTCCTTTAGGGTCATCACGATTCTTGTTCCCTGAAGGCAATGTAAAACAATTATTCAAATGCAAATGTTATGGGCATTAAAATCCTGTAGAACTGAGGTCAGTAATTAATATCGCAGACTTCTAGGTGATGTTGGAAATGATATAAGACAAGTAAACTGAGTGTTGTGACTTTGTGACTCTCAGTAGTATTTTTAAACAGCCACTTAGCGTCTTTCCTTTGATTTTTTTCTGGAAGGCTTTGAGTTTGCACTAGAATGACCTCTTTGAATAAACCCAACATTTGAAATAAATAAACAATTCCAATGTATTTTCTTGTTTGTTTTCAAAAGACTGCTAAGTTTTATACTTAATGTGGATTTCAACCACAGCCTAGGTTTTTATTGAAAAATAAAACCACTTCTTTGAAGACTGGAATGTTTTCTGAATTTTAACTTTTTGAGTTTTAACATAAAATATTATTTTGCTTTTCTTTCTTTCTTTCTTTCTTTCTTTCTTTCTTTCTTTCTTTCTTTCTTTCTTTCTTTCTTTCTTTCTTTCTTTCTTTCTTTCTTTCTTTCTTTCTTTCTTTCTTTCTTTCTTTCTTTCTTTCTTTCTTTCTTTCTTTCTTTCTTTCTTTCTTTCTTTCTTTCTTTCTTTCTTTCTTTCCAACTGAAATATCAAGCATCATGAAGACTGCAGGGTTCAAAAGTTTAGTTGGAAAAAAAAATACAAAATGATGAAATATACATGTATATGTATAAACCATATATATACATATACACACACACATATATATATATATATAATATACCTCACTGCATTCTCCTGTTGCACCAAAAGCATTGTTTATTCCTACAATATATTTTCTTCTGAATTTCTGTGTATATTATGACTAGGCAAAATGGATTTCTTTTGCAATGAAAACATAGTAAGAGAAACTAACATCACAACCTCCTGTCTAGAAGCATGAGTTTGACACCCGTAATTTATAGATAAAAAACAGTACACGCACACACACTAACTGTGTGCAATTTCCCATATAAATACTACAAGTTTTATATGTTTCTGAGATGCACCCCAAATTTTGAGATTCATTACATCTTACAATCTAAAATATCATAAGTTCCTTCTGTGTCTGAGAACAAGGAATCACAGCTATTCTAGGATGGTCTGGAAAGGCCTACCTCCAATTACAGCCTGTTAACTACAGATAACTAGATAACCAACTTTTAAGTATTTACAGGAATATAGCTGTTTATAAATGGCATTTGTTTGTATCACTATTGAGCTATAAACTGAGAATAAAAACTTTCCTTTTTTTCCCCTTGAAAATTTGGAAAATACCATATGGAAAGTTAGATGATAGACATTTTAGAAAGCTTAAAGCTAGGGGAAATTAATTCTGTCTGAACTGTAAACCTCAAAACTTAGCCCAGCTGTGCATATTGCAATTCCATTATTGGAAATCCAATTGTGTTTTTCATGTCTCAAGAGGAGGAACTGGCCTCATTACAAGACGTGCTGAAACTTTAAAATGGGTGAGTTGATTGGGAAATTTTGCTAAAGTACATAAGCAGATCTTCTGTGCAAATGTTATACTACAGAGTCATAAGCATGACCTAGGAATCTAGGAAGGACAGAAGAAGGATAAAGTTGGTCTTCAAACAGTTGACTGGTCAGACCTGTAGCAATACTGTTTGGCACACTGACTGCTTGCCCATATTAGGTAATTTCCCTTCATGTTGGCAACTTTTCCTCTCTTTCCTGTCAGATCTCGGGTGGCAATCCTTTCATGTGTTACTCTCTACAGCATGTTCTACTCCCATGTGTTGTTGAATTTCCACATCCCTTGGCCTGGAGTCATTGCAATTTACACTACTGAGTAGAAAAGCCCTATCTATGTCAGAATGGAAGAAACAGAAAAAGAAATGGAAAAATAAAGTACAGACATCTTAAGTATGTTTCTTAAATTACAGTGTCTTGTTCCCTGTTTCTTCTCTTTTACCAGTCAAGTCACCCTTCAATGCCATTTATCTTGGTGGTGCTTCCAGGTGTTTCCTTTCAGTGCTCTTTTCTTCATGATATACTCTAACCATTTGTCAGCAAGCTGATGGTTTCTTCTTGTGTCAATCCCTCAGACTGCAGGACAACCCAGATTCTTGATTAGCTATGAGAAGGGACAGATCCATTGTCATTAAATTCATACAAAGGTTTCTCACAACTCATTTCCAATGAACTTCTTGTAAATTATATTTTAACTAATTAATAATATAACTGTGATTCTGTGATTCTGTGATAACATAATACAATTAATAGAGTATAATATAGTATGATATAACATGGTCTTATATGATATACTATAGTAATGATATGATATGATATGATATGATATGATATGATATGATATGATATGATATGATATGATATGATGATATGATATGACCTCAAATGAAAGAGTAGGATGTATGTATATATCAGCTGATAATTTACATAATTATATTACTCTAAATCACAAGCTTCTGTTTCTTTCTCTACTGTTCATTATATCTATTCTTTTGTCTTGAAGTAGCATTGTTTGAAAATGTGTCCATTCTTCCAGGATTTTTTTTTCTTTTTATCCTCATTACTATACATGGTAAAGTTTAAAACTTGATTTGTTTAAAATTCTAAGTGGTAGGATTCACACAAATGTAAAGTTCTTTATCTTCTACAGACGAAATTTTAAAGAAATATTAAATAATAGGGATAATTAAAACCTTGTTACATATACGACAAGTTGAAAGCATTATTAAAAGAGATGAGAAATAAGATTTTATATATGTATGTATAAATATGTAAATTTCTCCTCAGTCTTTAGGAATTCATACGTATATAAGCACTCTTCTAAGCCTAGCATATTCTTAATTAATTCATTCAGTATAGTAATGTAATTTGATAACAGAAAAGTACTTTTAATAATAAATATCCTCTTTCTGTAGAACATTTAGATTCATTGTAAACTGAAATGTTGGGCCTTACCAGCTGACTGGTTCCCAAATGTTGTTCAAGCACTTGTCTTAAATTTTTAAATATTCTTACATCTATTTGCTGACAAGTGGTTTTAGAAAGAAATCATAGAATCATAGAATCACAGAATTTTTAAGGCTGGAAATGACCCCTAAGATCATCCAGTCCAACCATTAACCTACCGCCACCAAGTCTACCCTTAGACCATGTCCTCAAGCACTGCATCTACCCATCTTTTAAACACCTCCAGAGATCGGGACTCAACCACCTCCCTGGGTAGACCGTTCCAATGCTTGATGACTCAGTAAAGAAGTTCTTCCTAATATCTAACCTAAATTTTGCATCAGTTTGTCTCACCTACATAAAATATCTGTCTCAAATTAATACAAACAAAATTAATAAGGCCCTATGGAACACTCTAACATGTCTGAATGTGTTTTCTACAGGAATTGATCTGCTATTCAAATATCAGGACCAGGTTCGAGAATATTATGTGCCCTTGAAGGAAAATCCAACTGCAGTCTCTTCATGGACAGAGGGCCCATTCAGGTGCAATCACTATCATTGAAGTCTTGTCCTAAAAGGGATGAGGAAATCAAAGGTGACCAATAGCTGACACAGAATTCACTTTTATGGGTTCAGTGCTTGCCTTCATGCAAGATGGGCTGGTGCAGGACCCTGCATATTGCAACTCCATGCCTTCCACGGAGTTTCTCCTTTTCACTCTGCTAGGGGTATAGGCTCATACAACCTCCTTCCAAATTAGACT
Source organism: Heliornis fulica (assembly GCA_013399135.1). Taxonomy (NCBI): domain Eukaryota; kingdom Metazoa; phylum Chordata; class Aves; order Gruiformes; family Heliornithidae; genus Heliornis; species Heliornis fulica. Next base: position 121,546 of record VXBZ01002762.1, read on the forward strand.
TCCCACTTGCCCTTTTCTATTACAGATGAACATGCACATAAAATCCATACACAATCAAAACAAATTCAAAAGACTTCTTAATTTAATCAGTGTATGCTCCTATGCTAGGTACGCCTCCATCCAAAGTCTATTTTGTGATAACAATCAAATGAAAGTGAAGTTACTAAGAAACACATTGCTACTGCTGCAGAAATCTCTCTTCCATTTATATCACAATTCATTCATCTGCATCTCCCTTCTTGAATCATTCATACATGTAAGTCTACTCTTACTTTGTTTTTTGATAGGTGTTATCCAGACAAGCTAGGTTTAGAAGCATAGAAACAGAATCATATAATGCGTTAGGTTGGAAGGGTCCTTTAAAGGCCATCCAGTCCAACACCCCTGCAGTGAGCAGGGACACCTTTAACTAGATTGGGTTGCTCAAAGGCTCGTCAAGCCTGGCCTTATATGCCTCCAGGGATGGGGCCTCCACCACCTCTCTGGGCAACCTGTTCCTAAACTTCCCCTGGCACTACTTGTTGATGCTCTATCCTCTCTTCCTATCACCTGTTACTTGGGAAATGAGTCCAACAGCTACATCTCTACAATCTCCTTTCAGGTAGTTATAGGGAGCAATAAGTTCTCCCTCCATTCAGCCTCCTTCTATTCAGGCAAGACAGTCCCCTTACCCTTAGACACTCCTCATAAGACTTGTACTCTGGACCATTCCCCAGCTTCATTACTCTTCTTTGGACACAATCCAGCTTTTCAAGATCTTTCTCATAGGGAGTGGCTCAAAACTGAACACAGCACATGAGTTGTGGCCTCATCAGGGCTAAGCACAGGAATTCACTAGTCCTGCTGGCCTCACTGTTTCTCATACAAGCTGGTTGGCCTTCTTGGCCACCTGGGCACACTGCTGGCTCATAATCAGACAGCTGTTGACTAACACCCCCAGGTCCTTTTCCACTGGTCAGCTTTCCAGACACTTTTCTTCCCCCGGCCTGTAGCACTGCATGGGGTTGTTGTGACCCAAATACAGGACCTGGCACTTAGTTTTATTGAATCTTACAAGTTTGTCTCTGCCCATTGATCCAGCCTGTCTTGATCCCTTTGTAAAGCCTTGCTATCCTGAGGCAGACCAACACCTCTGGCCAACTTGATGTCTTCTTCAAAATAGCAAGGGGTGCACTGTATCTCTTCATGTAGATCATTGATAAAGATGTTAAAGAGAACTGGCCCCAGTATTGAGCCTTGGAGCACATCACTTGTGACTGGCCTCCAACTGGAATTAACTCTTTTTAAGAACACTATTTTGCTCAGCCATCTAGTTAACAAAGAGTACATATCTTTGACTTAAGAACGTGACTAAATAAGACACAATTTTATTTCAGCAATATGAAAACTAAGGATTTGCTTGATATTTTGCAGAACATACATAATACCATCAATGCTATGTATCAAAGTTACATCAGTTCTTGTCAACAGAAAGAATTTCTTGTAGAAGGCAAGTTCAGGCTAGAGACAAATACAGATGTTCTCAATCAACTGTCATAAAACTCTCATCATCTTCCTTTCCTGAAACTACATACAGACCCGAGAAAAACTTAGGTGGTAAGATATTTAAAAAAAAAAATTACAGTGTTAGTAGTGTTTTGAATTGCCTCAGTTTCAAGTCCTTTTTTCTCCCACGTTCAGATAAAATTTATCACAACCCACTTTTATTGGCAGCTGTTTCAAAATGTTTCCACGACAAAAGTCAATACTATCTTGATTTGATCTTCTGTGTGAATCATCCCTTATTCACATTTCAACAACATCAATATGGAGGTGAGAAGACTCAGCTAAAAAAACCAAGTACATACAGAAAAAAAAACAAACCCCAGAATCTGAATTTCTCCAACTTCTGAGTAATATTGAGGTCCTCCTCTAGTCAATCATCAGATAGAACAACAATGAAAACATTTAAATAACATGGCAGCAGTCTTCCAATGGTGTAAAGGAAAAGGTTCAGGTCCTTGGAATACTAAAATAATTGTCATTTTAGGAAGCAGAAGCAGGAAAAAAAAAATAGAGGACTTCCAATCTCTTCTTGAAAAAGAGATTCTCTCCCTATTGAGGAATTCGCTCTTATCCTGACTTAACATGTAATACCTACTGCTTTCCATACCAACTCTGCCACTGGGTCACAGTTGATCATCCTTTACCTTTCAGCACACTAACCACCTCACACGGTTTCTGATCATTTACAGATATGGTGGTTTTCCATCAGACTTATAAGCATTAAAAAAACCCTAAAAACCCCTTTCTTCATTCAAAAGGAATTAAATGTATTTAAAAATAAATGCATTAATTGAAATAAAAGTATTGTTTTTTCATTATATTAATAAGTAGTTCTGTCTCTCACATGTTTATTCATAATAACCATTGAGGGAAGCAAATAAATGACTACTTTTGCTGGTTTTGAAACCTAATTCAACACAATATAAAAATGAGGTAGGGTTGTTTTTTTTTTTTTAGTTTAAATAGAACTGTACACTTCTCAGATGAGAATCAGTACAGTCTTAAAAAAGCCTTTTTCCAGATTATATTTTTTTTCTTACAGGCAAGAATGTGCATGAATATAAATAGAGAGAAGAGAAGGGAAAGAGAGGGGGAAGGAAGTGGAAAAGGACAGGGAGAGTACAAGCATGCACTCATTATCATGCATAATAAATGTACATAGAATGTCAAAAAGTATTTTTGGGAAAAGTAGGCATTTGCTTCATTCAAATACATTTTTAAAAGGGTTCTATCAGTTTCTTTGATATTTAAGCAATGGACTTCATTTCACTCAAAATACTTACGTTTATGTGTACTTCTACACATTACTGCTGTGTAATTTGGGTACTGTTGCTTCTTCTCCTTTGTTAGTGGAAACAAATGTAACTATACAACAAAATGTCAAATAGAAACAGTTCTTTGCCAAAGCAGGTGATGCATACTTACCTCTTAATGGAGAAACTTAGCAGTGTCCACCAGCAAAACCTGTTTCCAGACCTGTCTACTTTGACAGAAGTTTTGGCAGGAGTTCACTGTCCTGTATTGTGCAAGTGCTATCCAAACTGTCCAGTCTATTTTCTAAGTGTTTTTAACAGGAAATTAGACATTAATCATCTTTTCACATTCATTGTCTACATATTCATGTAGGTATTTCAGCTGATTTACTAGTGATCCTTCAAACTCTAGGCAGATACAGCACTGGGTGCTTCATATTGGTGATTTGTTATTTATAGTCAAATGTAGCTCCCATTTTTATAGAGGAGAAAAATCTTAAAATAGAAGAAAACTGATTGGTTTAATGTACCTCTTAAAATTTACCATCTAATTTTCCTCCTGTAGGGTGATTCTTTCTATGTTTGAAACTCCTCTTTAATGCCACAGCTGTGTTAACAATTCATATTGTTGAGCGTTCTAGGTTTTTTACTACTTTTGTGTCCTGATTCTTGAAAGGAATGATATTCCTGTGTTGAGAAAAAATTCAAGTACTGAATTTTCACTCTTTCCTCTGTGATACATCATCTCCCATGTTTTTCAGAGGAGCCACAGAAGACAAGTCTACACTGTGCACAAAGTTGGGTCTGGAAAGTGTAGTCACCATGATCCTGACTTGTGTGATAATCTCAAAAACAATTAAAAAAAAAAGAAACTGACATTTTCTTCTTCAAATGACTTTTATAATAAAATTTACTAGTTGTTTAAAGACATACATTGAAAAAATAAGGAAAGACAAAGAAAATGTGTTTAGCTGATACTAAATCTATTTTTAAAACATAATAGTTTTCAAATTAAATAATTAAAATTAAATTTTTAATTTAAATTTTTTTATTTAAATTTTCAAATTAAATAATTAAAATATTCCAATTGGCTTTTATTATCTATGCATGTTAATTGTAGTATTACAGAAATAATTTTACCTATTCATTCTGTTGTTTTAATTTATGTTTTTTGACTGCTTTGTTCAAATTCTTCTATAGTATTTGTATTTTATGTCATATTCAAGTTGGGAAAAAGAGGTCATAGAAGAGCAAATGCTAAGTGGAACATTTGGCAGAGGGATAGTGTCAAGTTGTTAATGCCTTCCAGATTAGTCATATGATCATAAAAGTCCTACCAGAAACTCGTATGTCACAACATACATATGAAAGAGACTTGGCAAGTCTTTCTGTTTCCTTAACCATATCTTTGCTATCTTCCTTATATTCTCCCTCTTTTGTTTAATAAATTCCCTCCTCTTTCACCCACATAACACGTCAGAAATGTTTTCTGCGACAATCTTCAGTGAAAATTTAGTGGGATGGCAGGGCATAATAAATGTTTAAACCTAGATTAAGATGTTTATATGTTAAATTTTATCTACTTCTTGTGCATAGCCCCTTAAACTGAGTTAATTCCAACATTGCAATGTGATGAATTTCACACTACTACCTATTTTGAACCAACTCATGGAATTTTGTTGTAAGCAAACCTCAGCTGAACAACTCTTTCTGGTAATGTGATTTGAATAAATTATATCTTAGTTGCCTACAACTGCAAATATTTTATTATAATTTTTCTTCATATACTAGTCAGCATAATTTTCTCAGCACATTGAGTTTCTTCCTTAAAAACCTGCCATTTCTTCAGCTAATAAAAGACCTGTTTTTTTACCATGCTGTCCTTCGGAGCTCATTAGTGTGCATTATCAGTAGTGATGGATAGTGCCAAAGATGCAAGGGATGTATTTTTTTAAAAATATATCTTTATTAAAATGATAACAAAGCCACACCTACTTTGTCTATTTTTTTTAGAGCAAGAATGTAAATTAAATTGGATGACCTATCCTTTTTCTATAGATACTGTTTTGAGGGTTTTATTTTTAATTCAAATCTTATACTTTATACTCTATAAGCATTTTTATGTATAAAATCATCCAGTTGAAAGGCTTCATCCTTTCATTCCTTCAATTTCAATGGCCTGTCTCCTTCTCTGGAGATATTCAAGACCAGTCTGGACACCTACCTATATGACCTGCTCTAGGAAACCTGCTTTGGCAGGGGATTGGACTCAATGATCTCTGGAGGTCCCATCTAACCCCTACAATTCTGTGATTCTGTGATCCTGCAATATTAACCAAAATTACAGTGCTTCTGCATACTCCTTGTATACATCCTTGGCTACTCCCAGAAACTGAATCTTGTCAAGATTCAATACATTCAGTCAATGTATTTATTTGCTAGACTGATTCCACTTGTGAGTCTATATATGTATTGGGAGACTATTGTGAAGTGCAGCAAATGAAGCAGTAAAGCCGCAGTCTAAATCTCTGCATGTGTTAGTTATTTTACTCTTTGTTTTCTCCATGGAAAAGCAAAACATATTTTGATGGAGTTAATCTAAAAGAGGTCAGACAAATTAAGACCTGAAAGTATTTGCAAAGGAGAGAATATGTTTTCTAAATTTTGTATGTGATAAAGATAACAAACTGAAAGGACTTTCTTGGAATTTTTGGTGGTACCTCTAACTTTTCTTTTCTTTTATGAAGCTGGCTAGCAGAGCAGATAAACAGAACATCTACTTGATAAGTGTGGCACCATGTGTTCTTTTTCTCACCAACTGGGTAGCACAGCACAGCTAACACACCTTAAAAACATTGGGTTTTGCCAACAAACTGAGATCTAACATCTGCCTTTGTCTCTCTTTTTTTATATCTTGACTTTGATAATTAAGATTAGTAGATCTTTCAACTTTTTAGATTGGAGTATACAGGTCTCTGCAGTAGATTTACCGTGAATATACATATCACACAGTAGTTTTACTTTTCTTGTCAGTATTTAAAAGATAGCTGCTTTTCAGAAAAGATATTTTTCTCTGTATTTTACTTAAAAGCTCAATTTCAGCACACTATTGACCTCGGTTTCAGATTTTGACATGTTTTGACCTGATGCCTTTAGGGATGATAAACAGCTTGATTTATGGAGTTTGAAATAACAACACAGGACAAATGACTTCATGTACCCCTATTTCATAGGTTTTCAAACTAAACAGTTCAGTTTTTAACATCAGGAAGAAAATAAATAAAGCAGGAACCATATAAAAACACCAAGAATGTTACTAATATCTCAATCATTTGTATGCGAGCACCCTGTCAAAATTTCAGTGTGCGGTATCTTCCAAGACCTGTAATAAAGCCATTGATTTGCAATTTTCTCAGTGCAAAGCTTAGTGCAGATTAACTATATGAAAGCTAATGAAAATCACTTTTTAAACAACAAAAAATAACATCTTAAATGACAAAAAGAAACACTAATCATACATTAAGTTTACAGTTGTAGAATAATATTTCAAATTGTAAGACAAGTCTTTTTCTGGCTCAAGTAAGGTGGAAAACTTGTATCTCCTAAGCATGTATTTGTTTGCAAATCATGTTTCATGTGTCCTTAATGTCAGTGTCTCAACTAAGCACACATACTTTCATCAGTGGAAATTTATTGCTGACAAAAGACAAGAGCAATCCAAAGTAGCTTATTGAAACCAAAAATAATTTTACGTTCACGTTGATTATGTAAAGATGACCAGAAACACATAATAACTTATTCTGAATACTTTAGGGAGAATGAAGAAATCTGAAGCTTTTAGGAGACCATACAAGGAACAACAGATACACTATGTAATATCATCTAAGAATCAACGGAGTCACAGAATGTTTGAGGCTGGAATGTTTGACCTCTGGATGCCATTTTATCCTTCTCAAGGAGGGACACCTAGAGTCAGTTGATCAGGACCATGTCAGGATGGATTTAAAAAAATATATTTAAAGATGAAGATTCATCAACTTGCTGTACATCAGGAACCATCCAGTACATGTACATGGAGTACATGGAGTTATACATGCAACATGGGATGCATAGGTACATGTGTAAGATTTTGTATTTCTCCTTGTTGAATGTCATGAGGTTACTAACAGCCCTCTCCTCCAGACTACCAAGTTCACTCTGAATGACCCTCTGGCATATCTTCCAGTTTTATATCATCAATAAAATTTTAGATTACATTATGCTCCATCATCCAATTCATTAATAAAGATGTTTAAACATATACTTTTCAAAAGAACTTGTCTTGGTTTCAGCAGGGATAGAGTTATATTTTTTCCTAGTATTTGGTGTAGGGTTGTGTTTTGTTTTTACAATGAGATCAATACTGATAACACACTGATGTTTTCAGTTGTTTCTGAGCAGTCAAGAACTTTACAGGTTCCTATACTGCCCTGGCAATGAGAAGGTAACAGATGCCCAAACATCTAGGAGGGGACACAGTCAGAGCAGCTTTCCCAAACTGGCCAAAGGGATATTCCTTAAGCTATGATGTAGTTCTCAGTTTATAACTAGGGAGCTGGCTAGCAGGCAGGTCAGCTCAGGGTCTTGCTGAGCATTGACTTCAGGTGGTGAGCAATTGTGCCATTCATCACCGATTATGTTCAATATTAATGTTATTATTATTACTGTGACTATTGTTGGTTTTGTTGTTATTATCATCCTTTTCTGTCCTATTAAACTGTCTTTATTTCAAGTAATGGGTTTTACTTTTTTCCCTTCTATTTTCAATTCTCTCCTTCATCCCAGTGGGAGGGAGGGTGTGAAAGAAAGGCTGTGTGGTTGTTTTAGATGTCAGGTGGGTTAACCTACAACAGAACTTTACTGACACCTTCCAATTTGAAATGCATACATTGATAAACAGACTGAGCAGTAAAAAATTGGTAACTATTGTTTCTGTCGAAGATAGATAACTATATGCTTTGAGACTATTTCAGCTGTGTTTTTTGATTAATTTTTTCATACCACTCATATTCAGATGTCTTTCTGCATAAGTAATTTACGTTTGATTTCTTGAGAGCACAAAGAAATGAGTTAAAGAAGCTTTTATATGCAGTTATTTTTGCAAAATTATTGTAAATTTTTAGGTATAGCACATTACCTCCAAACGTTATGCTTTTGTTAACAGATTTATTTTACTGACCTTCATTTTAATTGCTCTCTGCCATAGCCTTTACTAAAACTGTGTGAGCAACCTTTAAAAATAATAGTGCCAATGTCAATCACCCAAAAACAACACACAAAAACCTTCTGCAAAATGATCAATTAAGGCCCAAGTACAAATGCAATGTAGCTAGGCAGACTGGCTGAATTTACAGCCTGCAAAGCAAAGTATACAATTAGCTTCAAAAGCCAAACTTCACATGCCACTAAAGTGGCTGTACATTAAAAACAACAAGAAATCGTAGTGAATTCTGCATTCATGATGAATAGACTTAAGAATTTTGGTGAACAAAAGCTATTCTGCTACCCTCATTTGCAAAGGATATAATTAGTTGTTCTTTCAGTTTCCTGGATAAAGATGGCACATATGAAAAATAATAGGCTGTCAATACCCAAAAGGGTTAGAAGTATAATTTTAACAAAGGAATATATTTAGGACAATAACACCAGATTTTAGCTGAGTGTCTGTAGTGGCTTAGAAGACTTTAGGGCAAGAAAGATGCACTTGGAATTCATATGATATGTGGTATTTATGCCTTCCTTATTTTTAGCTCTCTTCTTCTAAAAATGCCTACAATGACAGTAGCATCTTGCTATCACATTTACTGCAGTTTTAGGAGCACAAACTTGTTACAGTGAAAATTTACCTACAAGTTAAAGATTGTTGGAAACTGCTGTGTGCACACATTGAACAAACATACAAACCCAAGATACTTGTTGAAATCCATGTCGACATAATGGAGTTCTAATTCACACCATCCTGTGTCCATTTTTGTGACAGACAGCATAATGAGTTAAAGTAAGTCTTAAGTGAGAATAAAGATCTATGATTTCTGCAGATTTTAAGTGCAGTTACTTATGAATTTATATCCAAAATTCCATGTGAAAGACATATATTTACAATTCTTTGATAATAACTACATAATTGTGAAGGCCATTAAATGGTGATATTTTCATTTCAATTTCTTTTCTTCCATGTTTTTCACCTATATTTGTCAATTAGATACAAATAGATGCTGTCATGCATGGTCATGGGTAAGCAGAGGAAGCCAGGAATAGGCAAACAAATGACTTTTTTTTTCTTTCTAGTGGAATTTTTGATTTTTTTATAAAAGCAGAATGTTTTCATTGATCTTGGAAGTAAATTTGTTTCTGACATCTGTAATAGTATTTGTGGTGAAAACTGCAGAAAAAAAAGTCCTGTTTGCCATGCAGAAAGTGGTAAATCCCATTTTCAGATCAGTTTTAGACTGTTTTGAACTCAGGATTTCAACCTCATGTTGCTCACATGTGAGTCTTCCTATTGGAAGTATTCACCAGTAGTTAATTAATTAATCAAGCAAGAGTTGGAAGCTGTATCAGCATATATCAAATGAATCTCTGGAGCTTTTTGATATTCTGGAGTTAATCTCTGTGTGTTATGCTTCAAGAAAAATATACTGTCTCTTCTTAGCATAGAGTAGAATAACATCAGAAATTTCATTATTCTATAACTTCATGGATCTTGGAGTGAAATACCAATCTGTTGCAGATTGCTGTCATTGACTGTACAAAGACCAATTGTGAAAGGCATAAAAAGCCTCTCAAAAGAAGTTTAAAATTCTTAAATAACATTGTTAGGTCTACAGGGACTTGAAAGGTTGCTGACACCCCCGGGATACCATGGAGCAGAACATGAGAGCTGCTGGAGACATTCCATGAGAAGGTGGTAGTGGACATAACACAACCATGCTGACAGAGGATATTAATAGCATCGCAATGAAAACCTGGGTGTCATAGTTGGACAATGGGGAGTTACTTGAGAAATGGCTTTACAGGTAGTTGGGTGTGGGGTGGAGGGGAGCAGAATGATAATGACTGGAAGTAGTGACTTATTGTCGGTATTAACAGCTATTTTTAGTAATAACATATAAAGCTAAGATTGCCTAGATAAATATATTTGTATATGCATATAGCAAATTTGGGAAAACATAATTGGAGGCAGATTGCTTCTGTGGGAGATAATTTGGATGGAGAAAGGGAGGCATGAGTGCAACAAAAGGGAGCGGGAGGAAATAATTGGGATTGTCTGGACATACTTTCTTGATCATTGTAGCTGAAGCCAGAAAGTAAATAAAATTTGTTTGTGCCACAGGTGTTCACCCTATTTCTATAACCAGAAGGGTTAAGAGGCAGTGGGGTGCTTTTCCTCACTATCAGGAGGATGCCTATGTGATCATGCATCCTCATATCACCATGTCAGCATCCACTCCAAGCTTGATGTCATCAGGATCTTCCCAGCCACAGTCTACTAGGCATCCAGGTGGAATGCTTCAAGAAGCAGAGCAATTCACGACTACTGCCCCATTTTAGAGTATCTTTTCTGCTTTCACCATGTAAGAAAAATGAAAATGCACTTTTTTCTTCTTGTTTTGTCATTTTTGGTTGATTTTTTTTTTCCAGTGCCCTATTATCAAGTAGTGCTAGTGGATGGTTTGCTATTTATCCTACTGTTCTCAACTAGGATAATTGTTCAATCTCAATTTTTAAGAATCCAGAAAGTGACTGTGTTTCATTCTTTTCTAACAGCAAGATAACTTTAGTTTCAATGCAAGAAATCTGATTTCACTTATTTCACATCTTCAGAATTTTAAAGAGAATGTCTCATTTTTCTGCTATGTGCATGTACCAAGACAGATCTCCACAGAACCCTCCTATTCAGATACCTTTTTATCTAGCCACAAGCAGTTATCCATTTAGTGAAACATTACCAAGAAATGACTAGCTATCCAGCAGCTTTGACTGAAGCAGTAACAGTATAATCTCCTTATACACAGATATTTTTTCACATGAAAATAATCAGAATATCTGGCAGCTATGAAAAACTGTAATACACTATTTAATTGTCTCATGATATTACCCTGAACCCTCTTAAATCCCAGCTGCTCTGCTACAATGATTTGTTTCCCAACCTCTCTAGCCTCTGTTGAATTATCTGTGCTTTGCCTCATACACTACATGCTGTCCATCCTTCTTCCCATTCCCCTCCATGCTCTAGCCATGTAGCCCATAGGACTTCTATATAGGCAGGAGGCTGACTGTTTTGTGGATAATCCAGGGCTGTGTACATATTGACTTGTTAGCTGCAAAATGTCAAGCAAACTGGAGAGTAGTAACAGCCTCATTTTCTCTGCTCATCAAGGGAATTGATAAAATTTATTTTCATTTACTTAGACATTGCTTTTCACAAAAATAAATTGTAGGAACTTCACACTCATGAGACTTCAGACCTTTTGTCAAATATGGTTGAAATCAGCCAGTATTGACCTATTAAGAGGAATGTCTAAGAGAGACAAAAAAAGATTACAGAGTAGGTCCAAGTCTCTGTTTTCTTAGAGAAATACGTTTAGAAGTCTTCTAAATGTTTGCCTTTTTTCGTTAAATTGTACTAATGTGTTGTAATTCATGATCTGCACTGAGAATGTAAATGTGGTAACAAATGTGGTATTCTTTGTTTTTAAAGGGTTCTCTCTATGACATTTGCTTTTCTCTGCTAATGATTATAGATTTTAGTGCTATAGCTAATGTCTTGATTGAGCTTTGCTATATTGCCTGCTTTATTTCACTTGTTCATGTAAGGACAGTTTCTTTCAAGTCCTCCCAATGGGTTGTGGTTGGAACATCACTTTCTAAGTCAGGATCCTGACAAATTACATTCACTGATGTGTCAACAATAAACTGTAATTTAATAAGTGTGTAGTGTACATTAAAAAAATCACATAACTTAATTAGAAGAGTTGATATAGGTAATCATTATCTGAATATTACATGAATCAATCAATATATGATAGCACATTCATATTAATCTAAATTATGAACAGAAAATTCTGACTCTAAATGACTTAACTACCTATACACACAGTGGATTTTTCAATCATTTATTTATTTTTGTTTTCACATCAGAGTGAGAAGTTCTGCACAGTCCTTAATTTCCTCATATTTTCTGTAGAGTAAGTAGAGTAAGTAATGTCTTTCTGTAAGACATTAAGTTTTACCTTAAAAGGGTAAAAAGTACCATTGCACATTGCTGAATTGAAAACATGGCTTAAAATAACATAGAACATATCTGCACAGTAGTGCAGAGGCAGATTCAAATAAACTGTGCTCCAACACAGCAGGATTCAAGCAAATACTGATTCAAAACCACTTCAGTCTCTCAGAGGTAAGGCTTAACAACTCCCACACAAACAGGCACTAAAATATCTAAAGACCTGTTGTCCCGTTGGAGTGCAGCACAGGAGAGGCCGACTGGCTTGACTGGGTAGAAGTACCCATAGAAAAAGGAAGCTGTATTCACTTAGGGCATTAATTGACTTTTGACTTCCGAAAGTATGGGGGTGTTTTGATCAGACCACTGCTTCAGCAAACAGAGCATGATTACATCCCTGCCTAATATTAATTTACTACTTTTTAATTAACCATATTTTTACTTAATTTCCTTGAGTGATAGAACATGCTTTAAGTTTTTACTCCATTCTCTCAATACCCTTTCTCCTATAAATGAGGAAAAAACTATGGAAAACATATGAAGTTTTCATATATAAACTTTAAAAAAAGAAAAATCTAATACCTAGTCAGTGAACAATCTGTAACAAAAAACCCCCAAAACAACAAGTAAAAAAGCACACATATATCCTGCTCTCTTGGTTTTCAGATGTTATTTTTATAGAGTGGTTTAATCAGTGTAGAACAAGAGACTAAGCAGCCTGCAGTCAGTTGATTACATTGAAAAACAATTGCCTGTAAATTCACTTAATGCAAGTAGCTAAAGTGTCTTTTGACCAGCATGGGTGATGAGGCAGCAAACAAACAGAAGACACTGTCTGTCCTTTGCCTGACTTCTGGAAACAGGGCAACTTTGGCAGACCTGTTGGCGGGAAAGAAAAGGAGAGCTGGATGACAGAAGTCGAGCTAGATTGACTTTTCTTTATCACTGGAGTATAGCAGCAGAAGCTCTCATTGTAGGAACTTCACACTCATGAGACTTCAGACCTTTTGTCAAATATGGTTGAAATCAGCCAGTATTGACCTATTAAGAGGAATGTCTAAGAGAGACAAAAAAAGATTACAGAGTAGGTCCAAGTCTTTGTTTTCTTGAGTGATATGAAGGTAAATGAGTGATATGAATGTAAAGCAGGAGGAACTGCAGTTGTGGCTCCAGAAAGAGTAGCAAAAACATAGGTGTCTTTCACGGAATCACAGAATGTTAGGAGTTTAAAGGACATCTAAATATCATCATATCCAACCTCTCTGCCAGAGCAGGATCACCTATGTTTCAAGCAAAATGTGTACACCATAGAAGTAGATATCTGTGTGAAAAGTTTTCTTCATTCCCTCCTATTAATTACCCTTACACAATAGCAAATTGTGTTAATAGGCAACAAAGTGTTATTATTTAAATATCAACACACTTCTCTTAATTTATAGGCAAGCCAGCAATTAAATTATTTACAGCAGCAAAGATATTATGAATATGTGATGGAAATACATTTAATCTTTTAATTTGTTATGGTTGTCTGTAACATTTGCTTAAAATTCTTTAATTATTCCTTTATTAGTTTTACTTTTGAATGCCTGAGTTTGTTCTGAAGAGCAGATACTACCCAGCTGAAGAAGGTGGCAATAAGTTGCATTTTACTTAGGGTTTTAATGCAAAACCTGTTTACCAATATTCTTTACAAAATAATGAAGGGACAGGAAAAACACATGTGAAATTTGAAATGCCAATTCCAGCTTCTGGACATTCTAGACTTTACTTTTTTAAAAAATAGAGGCATCAAAGGTTTCCTTCACAACATTTGAGTTTTCTTAACCTTCATCTAGACATGAATTGGATAGAATACCTGCCCGGGTGGCCAAGAAGGCCAACAGCATCTTGGCCTGTGTCAGGAACAGTGTGACCAGCAGGAGTAGACAAGATTTGTACTCAGCTCTGGTGAGTACTGTGTTCACTTTTGGGCCCCTCACTACAAGAAGGACATCTTGATGTCGGAGCAAGTCCAGAGAAGGGCAACAAAGCTGGTGAAGGATCTGGAGCACAAGTCCTACAAGGATTGGCTGGGAGAGCTGGGGCTTTTTAGTCTTGAGAAAAGGAGACTGAGGGAAGACCTTATCACTCTCTACAAATACCTGCAAGAAGAGTGCAAAGAGGTGGGGGCTGGTCTCTTCTCTCAGGTAACAATTGGTAGGATGAGATGAAATGATTTCGAATTGTACTGGGGGAGATTTAGGTTAGACCTTAGGAAAAATTTCTTTACTGACAAGTATTGGAACAGGCTGCCCAGGGAAGTGATGGAGTCATCATCTTGGAGGTATTTTAAAAGACATGAAGATGTTGTGCTTGAGGACATGGTCTAGAGGTGGACTAGGCAGGGTTAGGCCATGGTTGAACTTGATGATCTATGATTCTATGATTAAAGTCTCTTCCAACACAAGTAATTCTATGATACTTAAACAAAAGTTGCATACAGTCTCTGTGTAAACAGCAATTTCTTGAAAGGTGATAGATACCCCATCCCTGAAAACATTAAAATTCATGTTAGACGGGGCTCTGAGCAACCTGATCTAGTTAACAATGTCCCTGCTCCTTGCAGGAGGCGTTGGACTAGATAACTTTTACAGCTCCCTTCCAATATTCCATTCCTGTATAGTGTCTGTGTCAGCATCTGTGTTTTCTATGCTCTCTTAACGCCCTAATAAAAGGACACTAAAATAAATTGTAAGTTTTTAGACAAAAATAAAATATATTAGAGCATTATTATGTCTTCAAAGCTTCAATCTTCCTTTTTGCTATGTCACATGAACCAAAAGTTGCCTAGGCCTTGGAGCAGTGCTTAATTCTCTCAGGCAGTTTAACAACACATGCAGAATATCATGACTTTCTAGGACTCAACACTTACTAGTTAACATCTTTGAAATGGAGGTGGTAAAAGCCTAAATGACAACAAAGTGTAATCATTACCTTTAAGCCACCTTAGAGGAAAAAAAAAAAGCCAAGAAACCCATATATTTTTAATATCACTATTGATATGTTTATATATTAAAAATACGTTTTTCTTTGTTGTTTAATTCATAAGCGCTTCAGTGACTAGCTTTTCTTACTTTATAATATATTGTAGTAGAAAAAAGAAATCAAATAAAATAAAACACCTGCTTTGAAATTCTGATTTTTCTTCTTTCTTCACCACTGTTACCAAGAACATGAACAAATACTTTTTAAATTCCAGCTGAAGGAAAGATATTTTTTGTGGCTAAACACTGACATTATTACATGAATATTGACAGAAAAAAATTGACTTGGATGATCAATAAAGACACTAAAATATTGTGTAACTAGATACACATATATTTTTTGAAGTATAAAGTGATCCTTTATGTTGTGTAGGGTGTACTATGAATAGAACCAAATGAATTCTCCATGAACACATTCATATTATACTGTAAAATGTAATCATATGACAACTGTCTGGGAAAAATGCTATGGAATCAAATCATCAACAGATACATTTTTGAAATAGTTAGGATGTATTGCATATTTTACCACTAAGCAAAATTGCTATAAATAGAAAGTAAAACTCATGACTTGGTGTGCATGACATTAGATCTGTACTGATAAACAAAAAGGGGTGGGGTTTTTGTCATTTTAACTTAAAAAAATCTCTTTTATGCATTCATAAAATATCATGAAATATGAGTTACTGCAAAAGCAATCAGCTTAGACAGCTCATTAATCTTTCTCATACAAATATTGTGATCCCTCTATCTTCCCTCAGCGATTTTTGTGTGTATGATTTAAAGATCAAAGAAATGATAACTAGTTTCCATGACAGCTTGAGATACAATGTGTTCTGCAACATGATGAACAATTAAATTGTGATTTAATTTCCCTTATTATTTTATGGTAACATAACATTAACAAAATAAATATGCTCTGATTGTGCTACGTAGGCGAAGCAGTTTCCTGCTTTAACACTACATTCATGCATTTACCAGATTTCCACTAGTTTAAATATTCTGCACTGACACAATATTCTTTCACAGAGCCTAAAATTATGTCTCTGCAGCCCTCATTTTGTCATGATACCCAGACTGGTTCTCATAGAACTATCTTGTATACCAGAAGCAATGCAGCTGCAGTGCTCCTCCCAGGTTATGTTAACAGACTGTTAAATTGGCTCAAGTATTTGAGTCAGCTTGTCCAGAATCTTCTAATTTGGTTACTTCTGAGTCACCCTACTCACCCTACTTTGCTGAATTCTCTGATGGAAATATTTCCACTATTTCCATTAGACTTTAGACCATGGTCTAAACAGTCTGTACCAATAAATTGCATAAGCATGGTATAAGTCATAAGTGAACTCAGTTTTTATTTTGTCCTAACATACTGAGCACTGGCAATGTGTGTTTGTTAAAGACCAAGTCCCTTGACTGGCTGGGAAGAGGACTTATAGTTATCAACATTTGTTGTAGAGCTGTTCCTGGGGTCTTTTGGGAGGCATTCACTTTGGGATGTAATCACATTTTTTCATCTAGATAGAAATAATACACAGT
The DNA here is from genome assembly GCA_013399135.1 of Heliornis fulica. Taxonomy (NCBI): domain Eukaryota; kingdom Metazoa; phylum Chordata; class Aves; order Gruiformes; family Heliornithidae; genus Heliornis; species Heliornis fulica. The sequence goes on from VXBZ01002762.1 coordinate 138,171, forward strand.
TTGTAATGAAAGAAAAATAAATCTACTCCCACGTTGTATCTTGTTTCCAATGCATCCCTTCCTAATGCTGAGGACCACCAAAGAGAGTCTGGCCGCATTTTCTCCATACTCTTCTATTAGGCAGTTGAAGACAGCAGTAAGGCGTCCTCTTAACCTTCTCTTCTTAAGGTCAAACAAATTTATCCAGCCTCTCCTTGTACATCATGTGCTTAAGTGCCCATCAGTTACCTTGGTGGCCTTCCACTGGACCCACTGAACCAACTATGCTCTTGCTAGTACAGACAGAACATAACTTTCTTTCTTCGCTGAAGGGGCACACTGTTGACTCATGTGGAACTTGTCCTCCAAGACTGCTGCTTGTTTTGGTTTGGTTTTGTGGTGGTGTTTTTTTTTGCCTCACTCCCCTTTCTGCCTCTTCTCATGAGCTGCTTTTCAGCCAGTTAGCAGACTTTCCTTTTCCTTTGGTTGAACTTCTGGATGCTCCTTTCAGTCAATTTTCCCAACCTGTGGAGGTCTTGCTACATAACAGGACTGCTCTCCAGGGTAGGAGATGCTCTTCTCATTTGTGATCATGTGCAAATGTGCTGGAAATATGTTTCAGCTATTATAGAAGTAAAATTATTTGAACATTTTTTTAGTGATACTGCCATAAAAAAAGGTTAGCACAAGGACATGGAGAACCAGTATAAAATACTGCATTCTAAATAGAAAAAAAAAAAAGTTTAAGAAAATGAGACAACACACACCACTACATGTGGTGCTGCTGGATCTTCCATATTGTTTGGTAACTGTGTGTACTTGTAGATTTGTCAATACACATGTAATAAAAACAATTTAGAACAAGTTTTCATTTGAAAATGAAAACAGTTTTCAGTACTTGAATTTTATTCTCCCCGGGAGAAGATATTGAAAGTGTAACTGCTATGAAATGGGTGACTTCCTTAAATGTGAGATACAAATGGCTCTTTTGTCTACTGCTTCGCTGACGATGTGAACTCTAGTAACTAAAACCATTTCACAAGCTTTTCTCAGGTCAAGTGTTATAAAAACAGTCATTGAGCAATAAACACACTGGATGCTCTGTCCTATAATCTCTTTAGCTATAAGTACCCTTAATTTCAGTGTTTTTTTCCATCAGGAAAACCGTGAAAGTAATCAGTTGTTTTCAATATCAGGTAAAACACAACTGCTCTGTAAAAAGAGGTCAGAACCTTTTCACACAAAGGAATATATGCTCATTTCAGGTGTTGTTGAATTTGTATGCTAATATAAAACAAAACTATACTTCTTGACCTGCTCTTTTCCCAGCTCACTTTCCTTGGATAATTCAGATTAAATAGCTAACATATGCCACAGTAAGTATTGCAGGAAACACAGTGACATTTAGAGCTAGTTCTAGATAGTATAAAGTTGTCCCAGAGTTTTAATGTGTACATGGAATGAACCTATTTTCATATTCAGTACTCTAGAAGTGATTAGTCTAACTTACTATATACTGACACGAGCATAAATAGATATATTAAAATTATGTTTATTCGGTTTTTGGCCCACTGTGATTCATTAAACACCACCAGTGATGAATCATGTGTCGGACATAATTTTCAAAATGACAAAAATTAAATAATTTTTAGACTGAGGGATGTATACATAAGTGGATGCTAAAATAACCACAAATCTACACAACTGAATACACTCTAGAGAGTTTACAAGGGTACAGGTGTCATGGTGTTTAGCCCTGTCTGAGGTCATGGGTTGTCTCTGCATGAAGGCCAGATGCCCACCAAAACCACTCTATCACTCTGCTCCTCAGCTGGACAGGGGACAAAATATATAATAAGATATTTAGGAGTTGAGGTAAGGATGGGGAGAGAACATAGAATGATTAGGGCTGGAAGGAATCTTAATGTTCATCAAGTTCCAACCCTCTTGCTATGGGCAGGGGCACCCTCCACTAGACCAGGCTGTTCAAGACCCCATCCAACCTGGCCTTGAACACCTCCAAGGAGGGAGCAGTCACTATTTCCATGGGCAACCTGTACCAATGATCATTCAACAATTAGAGTCACGGGTAAAAGAGATTCAACATGTAATAAAATACATCTAATTTTTTTGTTATAAGCCACTCAAGGGACAGTATTAATTAGTCATTAATTCAGTATTTTTCTCTATTGTGTATATTTGTATTTTTAAATTCCCTGAGTCCTTGAAACTAACAGTGCACTTTTGGTTAGAATATTATTGAGGATCACCTGAAGGAGTACTTCTAACTGAAGAGAAACCTTATTTTATAGTTATATTGTCATCTCTCTTATGAATAATAAGAAGAATATTAATTACATATATCAGCCTTGGGAAATACAACAGTTATCCTTATTTCACTTGCACAAATTGCATTCTAAGAAGTCATGAATTCTAGAGAAATAAATGTCAAAAGTAAAAATCCATGAAAACTACTGTCATTAATTAATCATGAAATGTCCATAAACAATGGAAAACTCCAATTATCCATGTGCCTTTATTAAAGCCTCTTTTAAATCTAATGATACTTACAGTGCTCTAGTAGAATCATTTCCAATACATTCAACAAGAATTAAACCAGAAAACTTCATAATATTAAACTATAACTCATTACAAAGAAATTAGATGTTTACTAAACATCTGAGAAGGATAAGATCCAGATAAACATGTAGAAAAGGCAATTCTGAAGTGACTAACTCTGATAAGAATTATCTAACACTCTTGGCACCTCAAGCATTTTTCTGCATGACAATTATTTGTTAAACTGCAATCAGTAAATTTAGATTACTATCTCAGTGCATCATTAGTGGCAAAAGAATGCAGAGATGATTTTTGCCATGGTTCTGCTAAACAGTTTTATCTAGTCTTTGGAAAAAAAATAACAAGCACGGAGTTAATCAACACAATCAATAACTGTAACTCTTTAAAAAACAAAGATCCTGACAACCACCCTCTTTTCCCTGAAGTTGTAAGTTTAGCTTCTGTAAATAAGAATAATCAGTGGCAATTACCAATACTTTACTCCCTAGGATTGTTGAAAAATGCTATACAGAAATCTGTCAAAAAACCCTCATTGATTAAAATGCCAATGAAAAACACATTGTGGGACAATGTGTACCAGTATAGATTGTAGTTAATTGCCTTCTGTTGTAACCTTTATACACAGCAGGCCAAACTGCGGTATCAGTCATGTCCCTGCAATGTCAGTTAAGTTAAAATGACTTGTAGGGGCAGAACAGGGAGAAGATTTGGGCCTTAAATAGGCAGAGACACTGTAGTTTGATGTATATGAATGAGCTCTGTCTTATCATGAACTCAATATACTTTTTTTTTGGTAATAAAAATATATACAGGAACATCCCCTGAGATGTGCGATATCTTATCCTTTTTACAGAACCACAGCTGTGAGGGAATAGTGTATTACTTTTTCCTCTTAGAAGCAGACTTACTTGAGTTTCTAAATAAACCTTTCAAAACCAAGCACTTACATATCCATGGAGAGTCAAAGGGATGGAGGGAGCCAAAGGAATAAGTTTTTTGTTGTTGTTGTTTTTAATCCCAGAACATTTATCTCAAATCTTCAAGGAAAAAAAAAGTCAAATTGGTTTGTTTTCACTGAATATGTAAAAGTGTTACAATTTTAGGAAAAATACAGCCATTTATCTCATATTTACAGCTCGCTGCATCATATTTAGTTAGACAGTTTTTTGATTGTTAGCAATGAAAGATAAATTTTTAAAGATGATATTTCACAAAGAATACACATTCCAAAAACATCTGCCATACTAGTGCCAAAGATCCCCATCAGAGACACTTCAGAAGAAGCAATCTGCATATCCTAAATTGCATTTTCTGTTTGATTTTCTATGTTCCTCTATGAGACACTCTCTTTCTCAGACTGCTATATTTTAATAGAATCTCTTAGCGTTTTATCCAGTCTTTGTCTGTCACTAACAATCATGAAGACTATGCAAGTGCATCAGATGATCTAAGAAAGTAATTGTGGAGGATTTTAACAGGTAACAGACATGAGAGCAATCCAGCATTTGCTGAGATGGCTGTTAGGGCCATAAACAAGATGGTTGTTTATCAAGCTAGAAGAAAAGAAGAATGTAAAGAACGTGGAAAAAGATAATGAAGCACCAATCAGCAAGCAGGTCTCGCCACAATACTTAACCTATGAGAAGAGACGGTTAGAGGGTGTGCTTTGTGTACTGGGAAAAAGGAACATATAAATATTGGGTTTGGAGTGAAATAAAGTTGGCATTAATTGATCACATTGATCTGAAGTGATGACCTGTTATTCCTCCGCAACAAGTAATAAGTAAATTAATAATAAGACTCCTTCAACCTTTTTTCTAGTACTGTGATGTGGTATTGCTAAATACATTTCATGTAAGGCATAAATGGAAGATGTTTTGGTTGTTGGGATGAATCTGAGATGTGCAGATATTTTAGGAAAATTTAGGAGGGGGAAGAAGAAGAAGAAATATTTGTAATACTTCTCACTCTTACCTTCTGAAGTTGTTTATGAATGCATGACCAGATGAGTGGTGTCAGCTGCTGAGATCAAGCCATGAAACAATAGAGCTGCTGAAACAGCAGAAAATGAAGAAAGGATGGAGTACTGCTATTACTAGCTGTTTAAAGTGAAAGAAAAAAATTATATTGCTCCCAGGCAAATGAAATAAAGCTTAACACCAGGCTATAGGGGAACACTATCAAACACACATTCATCCCTTAGGCCTAAAGTAAACTCACAGTCTTTGGCTAATATGAATTATCATAACCTTTAATAGTTTAAAAGAATTACAGCAATTTTAATGAGATGGTTCTCTTGCAAAATGTCTGGTTCTCCTAAGAGCCCCTTAAAAGTTGCTGCCATGGTGGCAATTCTATCCAGAACTTGTGAACAACTCATACTAACTGTGCGAGTAAATGCCATAATGTACATTTAACAAGATAGGGCAGGATTCAGCATTGCAGAAAGTCTTTTGTAGATTTGCACATGCAGAAAAGTAAGTTGGAACAGAGAGGAGTGCTTTAAAATCCACAGTGCTTTGAATCACAGATTTTGGATTTTCAGTTTGCTTCTAAGGTATGAAACACCACAGGAGCTCGAAGACCATCCTGAAAACAGTATCCACTCTGTCATCATTATCTTTTCATAATAAATGGTCAGTTCTCTGTTCAGAGATAGATTCATAGGTTCTCAGGAAAAGCTAATTTATACTGATGTGAATAGTACTGCCTTCGCTGTGGAAAAAAACCCAACCCACTTAACAGGTGTTGATGTAAAAAAATAGGTAAGTAAAAAAGAATGTGTCTAGTTTTCCATATTGAAAGGTAAGTCACAAAACTGTTTTCAATTTCTATTTGTTTTGAGAAAAAAAAAATCTCTAATTCTGATAGACAAATATTTTAATCTTGAGAATAGTTGCTAAGAACCTACAGTTTTACACCAGCTGTACAATTAGATGCAGTTCTCCCAGTGTCCTTGTTCAGAGCAAGAAAACCAGTAAGTCAACAAACTGAGAATATTAAAGAAAAATTCAACATAAAATCATCATAATGGACTCACATTATTTACCATGTGCTGATAACACAGAATATAGAAAGATACACCAAAGACTGGTATTGTTCTCATTTCAGTATTTCCAAGTTTAATGACGCAGGGAATGTTCAAGACCTGTGTTGTGCAAAATCTACCTGGAAGTCCTGGGCAGTGGTGCATCTCCAAGTGGTGCAACCCCAGGTACCAGTATAGGTTGGGGACTGGCCTGTTAGAGAGCAGTCCAGGGGAGAGAAACTTACGGGTCCTGGTGGACAGCAGGATGACCATGAACCAGCAGTGTGCCCTTGTGGTCAAGAAGGCCAATGGCATCCTGGTGTTTATTAGAAAGGATGTATTTAGTAGGTCAAGATAGGTCCTTCTCCCCCTCTACTCTGCCCTGGAATATTGTATCCTGCACCTAGAACTGGGCTCCTCAGTTCAGGAAGGACATAGAACTCCTTGAAAGAGTCCAGCGCAGGGCCACCAAGATGATGAAAGGAGTGGAACGTCTTCCTTACGAGGAAAGGCTGAGGGAGCTGGGTCTTTTCAGCTTCGAGGAGACTGAGGGGTGACCTCATTAATGTCTATAAATATGTAAAGGGTGAGTGTCAGGAGGATGGATCCAGTCTCTTCTCGGTGTTGGACAGTGATAGGACAAGGGAAAATGGGTCCAAACTGGAGCATAGAAAGTTCCATGTGAACTTCAGGAAAAACTTTTTCACTGTGAGGGTGATGGAGCACTGGCACAGGCTGCCCAGAGAGGCTGTGGAGTCTCTTTCTCCGGTGACATTCAAGATCAATCTGGACATGTTCCTGTGTGATTTAATCTAGGTAAACCTGCTCGATCAGGGGAGTTAGACTAGATGATCTTTTGAGGTCCCTTCTGACTCATAACATTATGTGATTCTGTGATCTCCTGCACTGCTTAGACTCAGTTCAAACGAAAGAGACATCTACACTGCTAATACACAGAATGCAATAGCAATATAGCTAGAAATGTTTTACTTTGATAGATTAAAATGCTAATTGTTTCTACTACTACTACAAATAATCTGAAAGCAAAAAAAAAAATCTGAAAAATAGAAAAGTACCTTCCATTATGTTGTGTGGTTTAAGGAGGAAAACCAAGTCCAACACAACATCTACTCATTGGAAAATTACTTTGTAGCAGCTTTCTGACAGAAACTAGTCATCTGACCTTGCATAACAGTGTTTTCCCCATGAAAATGCAGAAATCATACCATATTTTAATGAGCTCAGAGGTAAAACAGTGTGAGCATGTGTAGGTGGTTCTAAATCACAGTTACTGAAATAATATAGGAGTCAGCATTTGTGTTGTTGGTGTTCTGTGTCTTTCTAAAATACACCCATTTAGGAAATTTCATAAAACATAAATAACTTTACAGAAATCACGTGTAACTTCAAAGGATGGATGCACCCACCATTGCCAACACAACACAAATAACCCCAGCCACCCCACCTCCCCTGAAATCTTAACAAAATCCCTTTGCAGCCAAGTAAATTATAGCAAACACTATTGTCTATGTGATTTTTCAGCACAGTCTTGATGACACATAGAAGACTGCCACACATGAATTACAACAAGCCTTACACGCATATTTTCTCATCTGAACAATAACCAAAAGGTATCTTCACACTTTCAATGATGGAAATGCAAAGATAAACATAAAGCTGGAGGGCTGACAGCTGGTATTGAAAACAAGGCCAAGTACTATACAGAAAATCTGGCAGAGCCATTTGACTTAAACTTCTAGTTTACTTCTGATTATTCACAGGTTTTTAGAAGAAGTTTGGGTCCCACCCTGTTTATATATATTTCTTTCTTTCTGTATGGTAAAAGAAGCCTTTATGTGAGTTTTTTCTGACATACTTTTTCCAACACAATGGAAATAAAAATGAAAAAAAAAGCTATTCATTAGCCTTCTGACAGCAATCAGAAGAAAAAGTCATCCTATTCACCGTTTCTCTTGCAGAATAATGAAAGTGAAGAGATATACAAGAGGTCCACACGGGAGAGGAAGTACAGGCTGAATTTACCTCTATGTTCTCAAATACAAACTACCAAAACTAATTACACTTTATCATCTAAATGGATGCTTGCAATATAAGACACCAACATAACCACACACAAAAATGGTACAAATATCTCTTCCACAATGACCGTTCTTTTTACAGATTTTAAAATTCTGGTTATCAATCACCTGGAGGAAAAACACCATATGGACATGATCCAATGCTGCAGCTAGGTCTCTGTGCCTATGACGAGCTTCATTGCTGCTTCTGATTGTACCAGCATTGTCTTACTCTCCAGTCCACATAGATTTAGCAGTTACCGCCATCCATTATGCTACCTTTAAGATCTTAGTCTCCTTTCCTCACAATTTGGCTGAGATTGAACTCTAGATCACAGTCTTTTTATTCATTGACATTATTGTTCTGCTCCTTGAAAAAAAAAAAAAAAAAGGGGGAAAAAAAAGCACAGGCTGAGGGTTCAATTACAGAGGGCAGTCACATTGCCCCAGGGGGTGGAGGAACCTACAAACTGTGAATCTGAGTTACAATATGCCTCCTCTTTCTCTTCCTCTATAAAATCACTGATGTAACTCCCCTACACTATCCCTATACTTAATTATACACTGAGGCATGTATAATTAATTAATTATACATGCTCTGATACAGCTGCACTGGCTGTAACACTGGGAGGGGGAAAAGCTGAGCCTACCACCTGTGCAGGAGGGGAAATAATCGCTTTATTGAGGCTGATTTGCCTTCCTTGGCATACTGATCTTAACTTATTCCTTTAAAAAAGAAAAAAAAAAAAGGAAAAAAAAAGAAAAGAAAAAGTTACAAATTGAATTTTATTCCAAAGATTTTTATTATTTTTATTATTTTTTTATTTTACTGGACTTCAGATCAGAATTTCTGTTTGGAAATCATGTGTTGATATAAAACTGGTTTGTCTATCAGGATATAGGTTTTCTCTCAAGGGGATGCCTGACAATCTGTTAACACAGTGTATAATGGAGAGGGTAGGGGGCAGATCACAGGCCAGATTGTTAGCTGGTATAAAAGAGGTGTTAATGCCATTGACTTTAATAGGGCTACGTCAATATCCATCAGCTTAAGATTCTCTGTATCACAGCCCATAGACCACTTATGGCTTGCAAAGCTTTTGTATTCAGTCCACAAAGGGACTTTTTAATTGTGGCTATACTTGACAGAATCATAAAAATGTACTATTATCAGTTTACCCAGTGATTCTCTAGCATTCCTAAGGATTAACCTTTCTCCTTGGAAGCATGCAGAGTTGTGAGAAAACCTCAGCTAAATCCAAGTTGAATTCAGAGGTGACCATTGGAAACTTTCATTAAACCATTTATATTGTGATAACTCATTTTGAACCCATGTTGTCTCTAATTATTAGCAAGAAAATTTAGCTGTGAACATCCCAACTTTGAGCAAATCAAGAAAATATATTGTTTGTTTTTTTAATAAAATGCTTTATGTGTAAAATGTTACCTTATAATAGTTGGACAAAGCAACACAGCTCATATAAACTTTGTAATGCTGTTCTGAAACTGAGGTCTTATTTGTATAGAGTTTTAGCAAGAACAAAACTGGGGATTTCTCATCTGCATGCTAATTGTTAAGTAAAGTTTATTAAAACATAGGAAATACCTAACATAGGGATATGGAAGGGAGATTTCCACTGCTTAGTTTTGAGAAAAAAATGGCATTGTTCTCTAGAAATCAGTAGGAAAAAAAAAAAAAAAAGTGAATGTCTTTATGCAACTACAATTGCAATGGTTTCTCTGGAGTTTGAATGCATGTCATGTTTTCTTATTCTTCCTATAGCATAGAATTCTCATTAATAAGGATCTAAAAACATAGTACAGCTCTCCTATGTTCCCTACACAAGTTCTTGCTCCTCCAGATTATAACTCTAAATAACAAACAAATTAATCAATCCCTCATTTTATAAGCAGTTGTGGGGTGGTTTCTTTCTGGCCTTCAGCACTTTAAGCTTCATCCTACACACACACACACACACAACTCCTGCATGGTAAAACTCCTTTTCTTCTCCAAAGAAAAGCTGTATCTGCATGGGAAGCTTAGAGAACAGCTGGGCCACTGAGAAAATATCAAATATTGAGCAAGTTGGCAGCATCAAATCTGTTTACATTGGAATAACTTTTCCCCAAGAGGTGGGTGCACTTTGGCAGTCAGTGAAATGATCCCCAGATATCCGTCACTCCCATTGCTGCTGAGATATTAAACTAATAAGTACCAAATTCTGGATCCAGAATGTACACGTCAAAAGCTGACATCAGTGGGGAACAGATGATCCTCTGAAGGCAGAATGATTCAATAAATTTGCTGAACTCTCTTCAAGTTGCACAGATTTCTTGGGTAGTACAGAAAA
>VXBZ01002762.1:163287-239518 GCA_013399135.1 Heliornis fulica
CAACCTTGTTGACAGGTAAATGTGGAAAAAAGTACAATCTAGACTAGATGGCTCAGGTCCCCTTCTGGCTGTATATTAAAAGTATTCAATATTGAAGAATCCACCACTTCCCTAGGGATATTATTCCAATGGGAGATTATTCCCATTTTGTGTAGAACATTGTCTTTTATCATCTGCTTATTCCCTTCCCCACCTTTTCCTTTCCTACATTTTTTATCTTCTCCTAAAATTTAAAGGAAACCTAAGAAGTTAACAGAAAAAATGCCAAATACACCTTAGAATTATATTTATTTTATTATATTATGTATTCTTAAAGAAAAGGCAAAGTTCAAATATGTAGTAACTTTTTTAAAATGTCATCTTAGTCTCTGAATGATGAAATAATTTCAAGTTTTACTTATTTGGTTTTCTTTTCTAATTTTTCATCTAATTCTTTTTTTGAATGTTTGTTTTTACCTTATTTTAAATATAAATAATGCCTTCATTGTCTCTTCTTATTTCTGCTAATCTGTAATCACAATTCAATTATAAACAGTCACCATTTTTTTAGAGTCATGGTGTATTATGGTGAAACATCATGAGTGAAATACTCTCCCTTTAGGTGTTTGTCATTGACTTAATCAGAACACATTTTCATTCTGTGGCAGAACAACCTGTAGCTTTATAATCTCGCTACCTTGACAGAAAGTGTGATAGTGTGATTAAGAACACATCATGTCTAAAAAAACCTATTTTATCAATAGATTGAAATAGTGGAAGATGAAGAAGTTCTCTTAATATTGAATCAAACTCTGATCTACAAGGTAGGGGTTATGTACACCAAATAATAAAAATGTTCTTATTTCTGGGTGACAACACCTGAGTGGATGGCAGTTTGATATAGAGACAGTTTACACCTGGCACTTGTAGTTATGAATGATGATAATGAAAATTCAAGCAGAGAACTTGACACTGTAGGTCCTACAAAATTAAGCCTCCATGTTGCAGTCCTGATGAAGGTCTGCCAAAAAAAAAAAAAAAATCTTTACTCACAGTGAGTTCCAAGTTAGGGGTGAAGGTGTATAAAATAATGAATGATATGTTAATATATTTTCTGCCCTCATGGGCAATCCTCCTCTCTCTCTTGATTCAGATAGAGCTAATTCTATAAAGCAAGAATATCTCATGGGTTTTTGGTTGGATTTTTTTCCATTTTGAAATTTAAAAGTCATTTCAAATTGAAAATAGCTTTGTGGGATAAAACCTTTGACTGAAAAGGTTTTAACCATTTAACCATTTTTCATCAAACCAGACTTATTACAAATATTAGACATTATCTTTTAAAATGAAAGTAACAATTCAAGTTTGAAAAATTGCCATTAGGAGGTCAATGAAGACATATTTTATTTTCCTTTTCACCTCCAGGTTGGTGCTGTACCTATTCCTGGTCTATTTTTATGGTGTTCCTTAGCAATTCCCTTACTAAATGCTAGATAAAATCAGGCCTTATTCACAGATACTAAGTAAATTAGTTCATGAGATTGTTTGATCCAAGTTAATTTTCTTCCATTAACTTTGACATGTCCATTACCAATAAATTGTGCAGAGGGAACTGAAGAAATGTGCTGGGGTTACAAAAGATACAGAGGACTCAGTACCTCCAGTATTTCTTTTCTCTTATTTACTATGAGAACTCCTGGAAAGTGGAAAGCCCAGAATTAAGACTCAAACTGTGGTGACATTTACTTGTTTAATACCTTCCTATGTACTACCATTGTCACATCACTCTGGAATCCATCAAATCTTGGGAAACATAATGTTATGTTCCTTCTCTTATCTTTCTCCTTAAGAATTCAAGATAGGTGAAACATTTGGCTGCAATCATCTTATTCAGTGCACGTCCTAAGCTTGGCAGTACAGAAAGAACACATCAGTCTGATGATACTCTCTCTACCTGGGTGGCATCACATCCACCCCAAGGCCAAGCATTCTTCAAAGTCTTGAAAGGACTGGGCCATGACTCCCTTCTTATCTGCTCCTTACTCTGACCCAGTAGTCTTATAGGAGCAGTGAGAGATAGAGATGAGGGTTAAGATCCTGACAACTGCCTTTGTCTGCCTTCCAGACAGGGAATATCTTTTTATCAAAAAGTAGAATAAGTTTTGGACCATAGAACCTTATGAGTGGAATTCAAGACACATCTCTATATTTGCATTCATGCAGCCACCTCTGAGTGTGTTTATGTGTGTATATAGGGGAGTAAAACAAGAGAAAAATATGATATGTTCAGATGGTGTAAGCAGAGAGGAGTGGATAATTTCAGCACTCCTGATTTGTTTTATAAAAGACTTTAGTGCTTAGATACTGTTCTTATGGACTTAAACTCAAAGATTGGATAAAATACCTTAGACAGACTGCTTAAGTTTCCATTTGATTTTCATTCCAAAAATATTCCTGCAGCAAAACGCATTCCAGAAGGAAATTAGTTCATCAAGAAGAAAAGCACGCTTTGGCCATTAGCTGTTTCCAAGTTTCATCCTTTAATTCCCTCTCAATCCATCAAGCTCCAGATTCACGGTATTTCATTGCCTCGTTTAGCTCCATTCTTTATCGTGGAAGATCTACAGGTTTCTGCATGCTCTTGTCTATGACTCTATGCCATGTAACTTGTACCCCATATAATATGATATAGTCGTTAGAGCAAAAGTGAAAACAACTTCCTCCATCCTATCCCATGTAAAATAGTATGAGCTCTCTTTATATTTACCTTACTCTCTGTGTTGTTTCATGTCAGTTTTTCACTGGAAATATGGTATAAACATGTCTACGTTTCAGCAGCTTGTAAATTTTGGCAGCCTTCAGGAAAAACTTGAACTCCCCATTTCTTTCCTCCACAGAACAAGTCACAAATATTATAGGGCTTTGCCTGCTTTCTTTCATCCCTAATCAGTTTAAGTAACTTTATTAGCATGTCAAGAGTTAGAGGAATTTTCAAATTTGGTATATCAACCATGTGTAAGCATAATACGGACCTTTGCAGGGAGGGACAAGGGGGAGGGGTTGGATCTTGTGTCTGTATCAAGCCCTCTCATTATACCACTCAAACCAGTTTTTCTCAGACCCTATGACTGTTTGGTTGTTCACAGAAAACAAACGAATTCTTCCTCAGTGGGAACTGCAATTTTAGCAGACAGTACATTGCTTCAGTTTTCGGTTGCTTTCACTACTTTAAAAATGACACGATCTGTCACCAACATTATATTTACATGAACTATATCATCAACTGCCAGGTTTGCTTTATGCTCTTTTGCATGTGAGAAGGACTGGGGGTACCTACCTCGTCTTAATTAACTCCACCTGGCTTGAGACTCCCCCTTTCAACAATCTGCATCAATGCCATTATACAGGCACAGCAGGAGAAAGCCACAAATCTAGTGAAATTAAATCACTCACCATAGAAACATCTTGAACAATAGCATGAGAACATGGAGCCAACCAATCATGTTCAGGCACATGGAAGTAGGGAGGGGGTGGGAGAGGGGGGAAGAAAAAAAGTTGCAACAAAGATATGTGTAGGGCAGCAGCGGCAACCAATACACAAAAGGGGGAAAATACATAAGCTTCAAAGGAATTTATTCTCTAGCAAATCATTTTGTAATTATTCCCACCCTTGTCTCTCTTCCCTCTCAAATAGTTTCAAAAAGTCACAGCTATTGTTTGAGGAGAAAGAATACTGAAGTGACTCACCTTCTGCGAGCATTATATACTTAGTGAGAGATCCAGGCATATGTCAAGCACCACTAACTGGCTACACCATCCATAAGAGGGCTCAGCATGTCAGGGTCAAGTCTCCACTCTCACCGTAATTGGAATCAATGCCAAATTTTGTATTGCTTTCAGTGGTTCAAGAGTGAGGAAGAGCAAACATAGATGTTATTTTTCTTGATTCAACAGAGAGAGAGGTCGTATCCTTCTAGAAGAATGGTACAACTGCAAAACCAATATATTTATGAAAAAAATGCAGAAAATAATATGCAGGTATTGTATTATTTCTAAAAGAGCTTATCATAAATTTAACTCCTGAATGACAGGACAACATCTTTTCAAAACAAATTAACAAACCTCATTTTTTCTCTTTGAAATAGATGTATAAACTTTCAAGTTCCAAACCTGAAGTTACACTAAAGCTTCTTAAGATCTATAAACAGAAAAAAAAAAAGAAAGATAATAATTTTGACCAGCAAGACACATCAAAGGCCAGATTCCGCCAGGCTTTCTCATAATAACTATCACATTACAGTCCCAGTAATCCCACTGATCTCACTTGGATAAGTTCAGAATAAGAAACTGGTCAATAGAAGGAGGTTGGCAGATTTTGCCTCTAAATAATCATCTCCCTTACATTCAGACTCTGTAGGTCAGTACTGTCCCTTGCCAACTGTTTGAAGAAATAATTTGTGAAATTCTGCTTTGCTAATTGCTCAAATCAGCAAATACCCAAACAGTAATTTAAAACATGCATTTATAATTGCAAAATTATATTCTTGTGAAAGGTGTCCACCGACATGAAAAAAATGTTAGTTTATCTCTTTGTACTCTTCATGCCAGTAGAATCCTGAAAGGAAAAACATGGGAGATACATGTTTTTCAAAAGATCTGTACAAATGATGTAGAACTAATAATTTATTCAATTTTTTAATTTTTTTTTAGGATTGTGTTCTGCAGTATATTTTAATTTAAAAAAAAATGTTGATTTTGCAGTGGAATTTTATTGCTTGAGAAGTAATCAAAAATTTCTGTCATGAATACTCACAGCTATAAAATTATAATTAATCAAATACTCATATCCATTGCTAAGAAATTGATGGACAGTTAATGTTTAGGCAAATACATTTTGACTTTTCATTGATTATGAAAAATGGACTTTGTGAGTAAATACCTGAAGCAAAGTCTATTTAGAATCATAGAATCTACTTAAAATAAAGGAAAATCAACAACAGAAAGAAAACCACATTAGACAAAATTCTAGCTAGAGCTCTCAGAATCAGAGTGCTACAGCATCACATATGGAAAATTAATATTTTCCTAGACTGGAGATATATATATATGTATGTATGTATGTTTATGTGTGTATATATATATGGATGGTTTGACATTAATGATTACATTTATAAGAGAAGGTTTATCAGAAAGTTTTTTAGAACTTGTAAGTTAATGTACAGCAAATCACATGAGCAGTCACCTTCTAGTTAATACTCCTGTAATGAAGGTAGGTTTTTTTTCAGCACTATGTATATTAAATCTGTTTTTAATATCTGTTATGATTTGATGTTGTGTACTGCCTAAGGCCTATCTCTTCTACACAGTTTCTTTTGCCTCAGTGTTCTTCTGCTAATGCCAAATCATTTAAGAAAACACTGAAACACATGTAATGTTCCTACATGAATAAATTGAATATTTAATGGTTCAATGCCCTGACCTTTCAGAGTACAATACAGGACAATGAGCACACTTTGTTAACCATGGAGGCTAGTGGGTGTGCATATTCTGAGTGAAGTAGTTCAGCAAGGGAGAGGCAAATTCAAGTTACAACAAATATTCCGGTCCCAGAAGGCCTGTTACTGAAATCGAACGATAGACTTGGACTATCATAACTTATTCCTCAAAAAACCACCATGCTGTGCAGGAATATATCATGCACTTGGATAAACAAGTTACAAAGAAGTAAGTGTTAAGCAGTGAAATGTCAATCAGGCAAAGTGAGTTTCTCGGATGCATACACATGCACCCCGCACATCAGACTACATGCACTATCTCTCCCTGGGAGTCTTATAACACATTGCACCAACTCATACATGCCTCAAAGCCAAAACTAGCCAGTAAATTAGTTACCAAGAACCACTAATGCTGCAATGTCCTATATCTATTCCCTCTTTTATTTTCTTCCAAGTAACTGTCTGATTATTCTAGAAACTTTACCTTGCCTTAGCAGGACAAAGTGTTATTTATGAAAGAACCAAATCTGCCTCAGAGGTAGCTTGCTAAATCTTAGAACCCTTTTGAAAAGTTAAATATAAAATTATTTTTTATATAAAGAAGAAAAAATGAGATTACACCTTTACAGTAGGAGTGGTAAATGTCATCACTGCTTTGCTTCTGAGACAGTTCCATAAAGAGAAGACATTTTAGTTGGAGACCTATAAATGCTGTTAAGTTATGCTGTATCTCTTATGTACCATGCAAAAAAATTTATTCTGATGGAATACAACCACAGCATGGTACTCTGCATCTTTCTTTTATCTCTTTGATAGAAGAGTCCCTTTTGCTTTTCTAAATTCTACAAATTAGTACCTTTTCTGAAGAACAAATGATAACAAAAGGATTAGTGTGCCTGTTTCCCTGAATGAGAGGAAAATGCACCTCAGACAATACTTCCACATGATAATTCTGCTCAAGAAGGCGATTTGATGCTCTTGTATTTCTTATATCTTTATGATTTATTCTTATTTAAAAGTGGAAACAGTGGTAAAAGCACGGAATCTCCTTATGCTTTGCTACAATAAAAGTTAGGTAATAGTTTAAAAATGCAATAATAGATGTATTGCAGAAGGAAAAGGAAGGTATTTGAAAAGTTTAGGTGTAGAACAAAATATCTGCCTCTTATATAGAAGCCTGCAGGTGTTTCAAAATGCAGCTCTGTTAAACAAATCCAAACCTTCTGCTATAGGGACAAAAGAGGGTTCTCATCCAATGCTGAGTGTTCCATATTCTAGTAATTCTCATCTGAAATGCATACCACTTTAATATATAGTTTGATGAATTACCCAGATGAATCTATATTAATATTTTGACATTTGAAAGTCTTCGAGAAAGAAAAACATCACAAAAAGTCTCATCTCTTCTTTAAACAAAACAAAACACTCTTCTAAACAATAAAAGAAGGATCTAGAGAGTTACAACAGTTAATGTTATTAAATCTTGCTCTTGACAGAGTAAGGGAGATAGTGAATACTCAGGGCTATTTACTTTTCAAAGTAGTTAATGCTATTAGCCCAATGAAGCAAATGCTTCATTTTTTTTTATGCTGTTAGTCATTGCAGTCTTATTCCTGTGATTTAAATGGAAATGGTGATGTAAGCATGTAAATTGTTAGTGTGAAAAATGATTGCTCTTACCAACCAAAACACTGTAGGATTTTGGTATCTCCCACCACAAGAGTCTATAATACTTATATACTGTCTTCAATCCTATTACACAAGGGGAAAAAACAAGAGATAATCTGATGTTCTTATGTGAGCTATAAATTTACTTCTGGTACTTCAAATGTTAGCATGTTTATTAACCATATGGCAGATGTATTTCTGCCCTTCCTTATATGTCACTGGGGTGATAAAGTGTATAAATCAGGCTAACATTTAGGCAAGACCTCTATGTGTTCTCAGGAAAAAGAACAATTTGATACACTAAAGCATGTAGTGAATACATTTCACTAGCACATGGATATTTCTGTGCCAATATTTCTTCATTAACACTTTCTCTCCCTTTGAATCAAAACACAGTGGTGACAATTTTATGATTCCCTCTGCTTGGCCATTTACCATTCCCTGGTCTTAATCATGATTTAGATCTTTACATTTGGCCTGTTTGTCATAACAGTGGTATTTGTCAATGTGATGATCATCCAAACACTTTCACCATGGAAACAAGGTTTTGGCCAGCAGTGAGCATGAGCACATATGCAAGAGCAAGAAAATTAATGAAGATGGGAAAGTAACAACACAGACATTACACTATGCAAAAGAGTATTTCCAACCATTTAATTATTTATTTATAAACAGATACTTCAGAATTTTGTTCTGCATCTTCTTTTATCCACATTAAGTT
The DNA here is from genome assembly GCA_013399135.1 of Heliornis fulica. NCBI lineage: Eukaryota > Metazoa > Chordata > Aves > Gruiformes > Heliornithidae > Heliornis > Heliornis fulica. Next base: position 171,151 of record VXBZ01002762.1, read on the forward strand.
AAACCAAGCTTTCAGTAAAAGTAAAATTAATTCTTCATTTAATTTTTTAATTAAGTGCTAAATACATAACATACTTCCTATGGCATCAAGTACTAGGACAGTCATACGGATGTCCTGAGGTAGCCACAACAGATCTGGTAATGGCTCATCAGTGTCACATAGTTTGTCTCTTTTCTTTACAGAGAGATGCATGCAGAAATTTGACACTATCAAACCAGTCACCTTCCAAAGAAGACCACACAAATGTAAGAAAGCACCACTGTTATGTGAATTAGTCATTCTATTCCTGCTCTCTTTGAGGATGTGACTCCCTTGTACTCTGAGCAGCAGGACCCTGTCATGTTTGAAGAGTGGAAAGGCATAATCCCAGGACCCTGTTTTAGTCAACAGGATGCCCCCATCTGAGATGGCCATGTTTAACTTCTCCCTAAGATGTCTTTACAGAATCACAGAACTACAGGAGGTTAGGAGTTGGAAGGGACCTCGAAAGATCATCTAGTCCAACCCCACTGCCTGAGCAGGATCACCTAGATTAAATCACACAGGAATGTGTCCAGATTGGTCTTGAATGTCTCCAGAGAAGGAGACTCCACAACCTCTCTGGGCCGCCTGTTCCAGTGCTCTGTCACCTTCACAGTGAAAAACATTTTTCCTGACATTCACATTGAACTTTCTATGTTCCAGCTTGGACCCATTGCTCCTTATCCTATCACTGGCCATCACTGAGAAGAGCCTGACTCCATCCTCCTGACATATTTATGAACATCAATGAGGTAACCTCTCAGAGTTCTCTTTACCAAGCTATAGAGACCCAGATCCCTCAGCTTGTCCTCATAAGGAAGGTGTTCCACTTCATCATCTTGGTGGCCCTGCGCTGGACTCTTTCAAGGAGTTCTATGTCCTTCTGGAACTGAGGGGCCCAGAACTGGACACAATATTACAGGTGCAGTCTCACCAGGGCAGAGTAGAGGGGGAGAAGGACCTCTCTTGACCTACTAGCCACCTCCATTCTAATATACCCCAGGATGCCATTGGCCTTCTTGACCACAAGGGCACACTGCTGGTTCATGGTTATCCTGCTGTCCACCAGGACCCGTAAGTCTCTCTCCCCTGGACTGTTTTCTAACAGGCCAGTCCCCAACCTATACTGGTACTAGGGGTTGTTCCTCCCCAGATGCAAGACCCTACACTTGCCCTTGATAAATCTCATTCAATTTCTCCCTGCCCAGCTCTCCAGCCTGTCTAAATCTCGTTGAATGGCAGCACAACCTTCTGGTGTGTCAGCCACCCCTCACAGCTTTGTCTCATCAGCAAACGTGCTGACTGTGCACTCTATTCCCTCACCCAGGTCATCAATGAATACATTGAACAGTACTGGTCCCAGTACCAACCCTTGAGGGACTTCACTAGTTACAGGCCTCCAGCCAGACTCTGTCCCATTAATGACAACTCACTGGTTTCTTCCCTTCAACCAGCTCTCAATCCACCTCACTACACTACCCTCCAGGCCACACTTCCTCAGTTAAACCAGTAAACCATATCCAGTGCCCTACCATCATCTATCCACTGAGTCAGGTGAAATAGATGACACTTAAGTGATTTGAATTTACGAAATTTAATCTGAAAACACTTTCTGTGGAGGATTTTAAATTACCTCATATTTCCCTGTGTGGTTTTAAGTATTGTTTACATTTTTAAAAGATCATAGTGATAAGTATTATAAACATATGTTACTTTTCCAGTGAATATTATTTTTTTTATATTTTATACCCAGATTATGATTTTTTAAAATTGTTATGAAGAACACTAATCTTCAGAAATGTTTCTGTGAAAGTTTTTTCTGGTCTTAAGTTTAAAGAGAAGAGCCTGATGAAAGTAGTTATTTAAATACATATATTATAGTCTATACTTTGTAACTATAGAAATTATATATGTAATCATATTATATATATTTTATATATTGTATAATATATGCTGTATATGAGTTCTAACTATTTAATGGCTATGAGCACAAAAAGGTATTAGTTGTGACACACCCACAGTATTTTTTCAAACTCACCAGTTCAAATGCAAGGGAGAATTGCTATATTAAATAAGCCTACATAAAATTTATCAAATAAAACCATTGGCTTTGCAGAAAAAAAAAAAAAAAGTTAATTAAATGAGAGGAAAAAAATAATTGAAAATATGTTGTCAAAAATAAGTGAAGGAATGTGATCTTATCCAGATGGGCAGTTACAACTCTAAGAAGCCACTTAACTATCTCAAACAGCAATTAACATGCAAGGGATGCAGTATTCTGAAATAGGGATGGCAAATCAGAGAGGGATGTAAAATAAAGGAAGATCTACACTTTTTAACAGTAAAAACACATCAGATATTCTAGTTTACTAAAGTGAATTGCTGTCACAGGAGTCCTAGACCACTTTTAAACCCAAATGTACTCCTAGAATTTAGTCTAAGCATAAGAAATGTAATGTTCAGCGTTATTTAATGTCTTCCTAAAGATATTTAATACATAATAAATGTCAGAAGTATTTTCTTGAAAAATTGACGCATTTCTAGCATTTTAGTTTAGCAAGAACAATAAATTAACAAAAAAGGACATTAATGAGAACTTCTTCAGTGCCAATAGCATTGGGAAAGGTGACTATACTCTTACACTAAGGCACCACTTCACATAAGAAATGTAAATATATTATAATAAAAATTAGTGTAAGCTATTAATGTTTTGTATTAATGCTCCAAAACATGCAAAACATCAAGAGTTTATATTATTATTATTTAAAATACAACATGATTATTAAAACAATATTTATTAGATGTTTAACCACCATATGACTGATCTTTATATTTTTTCAGATACTGCATTTTTTTTAATAATTTGTTACGTAACAGCATAGTACAGAAATTCTCATTCTGCAGCTGATCAAAAAATATCTGTGCTCTGAACTCTTCCCCCTGACCAGTATCAAATACTGAGAGGACATATTATAAATATAGCATATACAATAATACAATTTTAATTATTTTTTTAAAACCTAACCTTTGTTTCTGTTTCTTCCCCACCACACACATTGAATAATAGAAATATGATCACACACAGCCTGTGGGACCTAGTCTGCTGTGTAAGAGATAACAGAGAATGGTCTGAGTCTGACACGATGGACAAGCACACACTAGATTACCTCGGCCAGGTGACTGGGGAGAATAAACTTTAAAACTCCTCCCATGAGAACCGACCTTCACACAGAAGGGAAGCACAACATTCCCCTGAGAACTGAACCTTCATGAGTGTGGGAAACCATAACACTGTGATAGTGTAACAGAGAGACGTTGCCAATCAGTCAGGATGGTACATCACCCACTGTAGCCAGTCAAGCTCAAGAGTCCAGCAAGGCCCCACGGGCAGCAACCCCAGCTTGGGCCTGATGCAGGATATAAGGAGGCTGCCTTGGCGATGCAGGGGGTCAGACATCAACTGTACCTTGAAGCTGCAGGCGATGCCCTGAAGACCCTGTGCCTGCCTCCCCTCACCGCTCCGATGTGGACCCTTATCATCCTGCTGCTTGGCGGTGTCGCGAAGATCCCAGGGTTGGTGGGACTTTTTTAAAACCTGTTATACTCCTTAAAATGACCTAGCCAGGCTTTTCCTCTTACAATTGCTATATGCCAGAACATGGCTCAATAAAGCTTTCTCTTAGCACTGCTGTACGCTGGACAACAGCTTAGCAAGGCTTGTAACAATAACAGTTATATTATAATTGCTGTTTTGGTGTGGACTTGTGTTTGTACATTGGAATCCTCTTAAAAGAACCTTGTTACTTCAATGGTAACATCTGCCAATCCAGTTGCCAGAAAACAGCTATTCTGTTTTATGAAATAATAATGATGGTAATGATGACAGCAACAAAGACAGCAACAGCAAAATTAATAAAAGTGGTGGCAGTTAGTGTATGTCAAGTACTAACTGATCACAGTTATGTGGTTTTAAAATTCAGTTTATGAAAATACATAGGAGAATTTAGACTAGACCTTCCCCATTTAGAGTCAAGACATCAACATTAATTTTCTGGACACAGAAGCCAGTCTTTGACACATATTTTTGTCCTCTGTAGGTCTGTAAAGTACCTGAGTGGTTGCTTCCAGCATACTGTTTATGAACCATCAGCCAGTTAACAATGAAAACTCCTGCAGCACTTACTGTCCCCTGATCTTTCACAGTTTCATTCCAGTCATGCCTACTGTCTCCCATGGTGTAGGAAACCTCCACTTATGGCATCAGGAAGTAGCAGCTCAATTAGTGTTGGAGATCACCAATAACACAACAGTATCTGGAAATCCCTTTTGGCCAGCAGCCTACATCTCTGCAGTCAGTTTCCCCAAGCCACCACCGAGACAAAGCAGCTGAGCCTGGGAAACGTGAAACAAGCAGCTAACTTTTCAGAGTACAACAGCTGTGTGGGCAGGGGGTGGAGACAGCAATAAAGGAGATTATTGGAAGATCTAAGGTAGTGGGCACACATCACTTTCCATAAACTACATATATGTCATGACTTGTTAATTATGGCCAGTCAATATCCATGTGATAAGAGAAAATAGAAAATAAAAATTCTTCACCTTCCTCTTTTTTATTTTTTCATACTTTCTGTTGTAATTTCTCATTGCTATGTTCTCACCAGTAACACATATACTAGCATTAAAAAATAAATACTGAAATACCCATGGAAGTAATTTTAATACGTCACTTTTCACTCTCTATCTAATGTAAAAGATGCAACTGTTTTCTCAATGAACTACTCATGTTCCTATATGTGAGTAGTAATTAATGTAATGTAAAAGGCATATGGAAATAGAAAAATACTGTCTGGCTAGCTATGATGGTAAGATGGTCAAATAAACTCTGATTCTACTGTAATTTTCCTTCAAAACTTTGCTGGCTTGAAGCCCCTGTTCTGCTGTCCTACAGATGAAATCAGTCCAGAAGATGGGATCAAGTATAAAATACGAGTGGGTTTGGCCTTAATAGGCTGTTAGGTCAGGTGTGAGAGCAGACACTGTGTGAAATATTCCTGGTTCTGTAAAGGATAAACAGATAGATTTCATTGTTGCATTGCTAACTTAATTTTAAACATCTCAAAGGTATTATTGTTTTGTCTAAAAAAAAAGGAAACATTTTTTAGGACACACTGAAAAGTGTATTTGTATAATTTCTGTCCTCTATTTCAAACATTTTCTGTAAAGCAAGTGGAATGGCCAGTGTCAACAAGCAACACTTTAAAATCTATTTCTTACAGATTTGGAATAGTTTCTGCTACCCCTGGGAATAGTATTTGTGTCTGGCAAGAACATTTCAGTCTGACAGCTCCTGATTTTCAACAGGGAGGGGAAAAAGGCAGAACTAATGGATGTGAATGAGCTTAAAAGCTAGTGAACTTATCAATCATAGAAAACAACTGTATTTTGAGAAGCAAAAAGAGGTACTTTGGCAAACAGAAAAAAAAAGTCAATACGTATTTTTTTCAGACACTGATAACTATGATCAGTTTTTAGCCAGACGATTTTGGTCCCCTAGTACTCTTGTCAGCATGGATTATTACATAAAGTTCTTTATGTAATAATCCATGTGTCCATAAGAAATGTGTCATTCACAGTCTTGCAGACAGGTCAAATTCAGAGGTCTCAGTTTAGTTCCTCAGTATGATAATTCTGTTTTTTTTTTCATTCAATAGGAGGTAGTTTCAATAACAACTGAACAAAATTGAAAGAAACCTCAGGGTGTGAACCAAAGAATCAGTTATATTTATAGTTCTTGCACAGCTTTTTTGTTCTTCAGCTAGGTGAGAGTTCATTAATGTGTTTGAAGGCTTGCATATTCTACATCATAAGGAATATGATACCATATTGCTTTGCTTATGCAATACTTTGACTGCTATTTCTATAGGATTTATATGAATGAAGCAGAAAGGGAACTCCAATCTACTAGTAATATTTATTATAAAGAGTTGTTTATTTTTTTTTAACTGGTGCCTGAATTTACTCAGGAATCATGTACAAATATTGAAAGAGGTTAAAGTTATAATGGCTTGGNGCTACAATTAGCTTAATTTCCAAACAAATAATTTTTAACTATAACACTTGACATTTTCAATAAAAATGTCAAAAGAAGGCATTCTGATAATTTTAAAAAATTATTTCCCTAATGTTCAAAATTGACAGAAATAATGAAAATTAGTTTTGGCAAGTCAGCATTGTCTGTGACAAATATAGGGTGAAAAAAAAATCTCAGACACCCAGTAAATTCAGTGATTTACTACCTCTGTGTGCTATAAAACTTAGCTGGCGAGATCCTTTATCTATTTCTGTAAGGGTTGGTTATCACACACAGGAAGCACTTTCCAGAAACTTCTGAGGGAAAAATAACTGGAGGGTTGTAATTTTTGCTTTAAAGTCACCTAACATTGGCAAATTCAGTGCAAGGTTTTAAGTACAAGTAGTAGGGATTACACGTGCAAATTAATTGAGATATATTTAGCAGTGTATTGTTTGTATTAATGTTTACAAAAATTTCATTTAACGCAGCTAAAGAGACTTGCTTTATCTCACTTTTAGGAACCAATACAGTGTCATTTCCCTGACTGCACTCCCTGAACTAGTCTCTGTCTTCACAGCCTCTCAGTTTCCTTGCTGCATTGAGTTTTTCAAAGCAGGGTCCTGATTTACAACCTTCCCCCCGCTTTTTTTTGCCCACGGCTGTCGTAACTTAGATAGCACTCTGAAGTGGATTGTTTGCTACTAGCCGAATACAGTTTTAATCTTATTAACTCAACTATTTTGGTTTTCTATGTACATGTTCATTATGGCTATCTTCCGTCTCATAGATACGACACTAGCTCGCTCTTAACACTCCCTTTAATTACAACACACAACCAACTCCAGGGAAAGGCTTCCCAGCCAAGTTAATATTCCCGTGAATGCAGAAGCGGGCAGCTGAGCCTGCCTAAGTGATTACTGAAGAAAGCCAACCTTTTCATCACTAGAAATGAGTGAATTCCTGGATGCTGCAGCTGAAAGTGATCAGTCACTGATGTGAGCCGGAGGAGGGGAAGGCAGACATCAGGGTTTCCATCTCACCGCCCAACGAAACTACAAAAAAGACAATGTGTCTGTGCCTGGGTTGCGCAGAGTTGCCCTGAATAGGGTGGCTTTTTGTCTTCTCATCCTGCTGTAAACCTCTAATTTCTCTTAAAATCTTCCTGGGGGGTGGCAAGGGAGGGCCTGGGAGCCCCCAGATTCACAGCATGGCTGTAATGACCTTGCTCTTGAATGATTTATCTTTGAAGCTCAAGTTGACTACATCCAACTGCTTTTCTCACCAACTGTTCCCTGCTTCTGAATTCTGCATCTTAAAGTCCTAGATATGTTCAGAGGAGCTAGAAGTGCTCTGCATGCTATTACTGTGCTACACTGGTTTCTTTTTTCCTTCAGGGTAACCTGAATGTGCTACCACCCTCCACTCAAAGCCAGTTCTTTGAGTAAGTTGTGTTACAGAGGAACAGTGGGGTGAATAAGTCAGAAGAGAAAAACAACTGGAGAAAAATATGAGTTTGTTTTTTTCAGGGGAAAAAATAAGTAGATAAACAGCATAGAATTATCTCTGTTCTCTTAATGGAAATGTTTCCTGAAGCATTATCAGCTTATACTCTTTCCACTTTCAGTCTCAAAAAAATTCCCAAGGTGCTGTGTTTTGCACACAATTTCATAAACAGCACCTATTTTTCTCTTCCTCCAAATACCAGTGGACATGAAGTCAAGCTGCTTCTTCCCCCAGCCTCCCCAACCCACCTTGTTTTAAGTTTTCACTCCTGCTGAGTGGATGCAACAATAGTCCCACTGGGACTAGTGCAGCATCATGCTAGGGAGAAAAGATGAGGAGACACACATACATAGGCACACGCACACACACACATACACACAGAGATCTCTATATAAATAAATGCAATGCCATATATTTTCACGGTATGCACAGAAATCACAGAGTATATCATACTGCCCAAAAAGGGTTAGAATGTCAATTTTCTTATCCAATAATCTGGTTTTTGTGGTGAAAGGCCTACTGTTCTGCTATCTATGGGCTACCAGAGGCTGTCTCCAGAAGNAATTTACTCAGGAATCATGTACAAATATTGAAAGAGGTTAAAGTTATAATGGCTTGGAGAATGAGATGGATTATTTTTAACTTTTCTGACTATGCCTAATATATTTAAAACTTTCTCAAATCAGNGTCTCCAGAAGTCACACCTGGCAAAAGTTACTGTCAGGATTTTCAGTGTACCCTCAGGCTTCTTACTGACCTTTGCTGTTGAACCCATTCATCTAAATGTGTCTGACAGGGAGGGCTGCAAACATTACAAGCTGAGGTCCAGATTAAGTGACATATTAGTCACTTTCACTTATTTGTGAGATCTAATTGAAGTATACAGTAATTAACAACCCCTAAGACAACTCAAGACTAGCCTTTGCTTTTAGGCCTGTGTCTTATCAGCTTTCCTGCCATTAGGTGACATGCATTTACATGCATTTAGGTTTCCAAAAACTATCAAACAAGACTTTCTATTTGAAAGACAAAACATTAGAAGGTTGTGAACTACTTTTGCTGCTCCAATACTAAGGAGACATTTAACCAAATGCAGCGCCCAAACAACAATGCAAACCCAAGAATACATATATTAAGAATCATTCAAAATGTATCAACAGGCTCCTAAATTGACTCTGGTTGAAACTGTGACCTAAAGGCAGTTTCCATGATTTCACATTGTCTTTCTCTTCCTTTAACATTTTTCTATATTTTCATGGATACTATATTTCAATCGTATTGAGTTGTATTCTCCTTCCTTGAAAAGATTAATAATTTGCAATATTTTGAATGGAATTGCTTGGCTGTCAGTGTTGAATAAGTTTTTTAATAAAGTAAACCAAAGTGTTCAGTTTTGCAATTATAATGAGAGCTCTCTCATTACAAAACTAGAAATGACAAATTTGTCATGATACACAAAGTGATATTCTGCATGGAGTCTAAAACTAAAATATCCAGTATATATATATATTTTTCTATATATGTTTAAAAGACAGCTTTTTTCTCCCCCTTCTGTGTCATTATTATGTAGGTCACTGTTCCAATGATCCTGTTTTAGTAATTTTCAGCAACAGGAAATCAAACTCTTTACACTGGAGTATTTACAATCGATACTTTTCTCCCTTATTTAGTGTTAACATAAAACTCAGAAAGGAAAATTATCTGACAAGCAGTTACATTCTTCTGAAATTCTAGCAAATGCATTTGTGGAAATAATAGATATATATTTTTCTCTGATTATTCTACCTTTGTTTTAAGTATTTTATGATTGTAACATGATTTAAAACTAGGATGTCATCCCTCCACCTCCAAAATCTATTTAAAGAAGCATTGTATAACTAAAAAAGCAATAGTATGTTCTGTCACCAGGTGGGACTGCATTAGATGCTGTTCANAAATATGAGTTTGTTTTTTTCAGGGGAAAAAATAAGTAGATAAACAGCATAGAATTATCTCTGTTCTCTTAATGGAAATGTTTCCTGAAGCATTATCAGCTTATACTCTTTCCACTTTCAGTCTCAAAAAAATTCCCAAGGTGCTGTGTTTTGCACACAATTTCATAAACAGCACCTATTTTTCTCTTCCTCCAAATACCAGTGGACATGAAGTCAAGCTGCTTCTTCCCCCAGCCTCCCCAACCCACCTTGTTTTAAGTTTTCACTCCTGCTGAGTGGATGCAACAATAGTCCCACTGGGACTAGTGCAGCATCATGCTAGGGAGAAAAGATGAGGAGACACACATACATAGGCACACGCACACACACACATACACACAGAGATCTCTATATAAATAAATGCAATGCCATATATTTTCACGGTATGCACAGAAATCACAGAGTATATCATACTGCCCAAAAAGGGTTAGAATGTCAATTTTCTTATCCAATAATCTGGTTTTTGTGGTGAAAGGCCTACTGTTCTGCTATCTATGGGCTACCAGAGGCTGTCTCCAGAAGTCACACCTGGCAAAAGTTACTGTCAGGATTTTCAGTGTACCCTCAGGCTTCTTACTGACCTTTGCTGTTGAACCCATTCATCTAAATGTGTCTGACAGGGAGGGCTGCAAACATTACAAGCTGAGGTCCAGATTAAGTGACATATTAGTCACTTTCACTTATTTGTGAGATCTAATTGAAGTATACAGTAATTAACAACCCCTAAGACAACTCAAGACTAGCCTTTGCTTTTAGGCCTGTGTCTTATCAGCTTTCCTGCCATTAGGTGACATGCATTTACATGCATTTAGGTTTCCAAAAACTATCAAACAAGACTTTCTATTTGAAAGACAAAACATTAGAAGGTTGTGAACTACTTTTGCTGCTCCAATACTAAGGAGACATTTAACCAAATGCAGCGCCCAAACAACAATGCAAACCCAAGAATACATATATTAAGAATCATTCAAAATGTATCAACAGGCTCCTAAATTGACTCTGGTTGAAACTGTGACCTAAAGGCAGTTTCCATGATTTCACATTGTCTTTCTCTTCCTTTAACATTTTTCTATATTTTCATGGATACTATATTTCAATCGTATTGAGTTGTATTCTCCTTCCTTGAAAAGATTAATAATTTGCAATATTTTGAATGGAATTGCTTGGCTGTCAGTGTTGAATAAGTTTTTTAATAAAGTAAACCAAAGTGTTCAGTTTTGCAATTATAATGAGAGCTCTCTCATTACAAAACTAGAAATGACAAATTTGTCATGATACACAAAGTGATATTCTGCATGGAGTCTAAAACTAAAATATCCAGTATATATATATATTTTTCTATATATGTTTAAAAGACAGCTTTTTTCTCCCCCTTCTGTGTCATTATTATGTAGGTCACTGTTCCAATGATCCTGTTTTAGTAATTTTCAGCAACAGGAAATCAAACTCTTTACACTGGAGTATTTACAATCGATACTTTTCTCCCTTATTTAGTGTTAACATAAAACTCAGAAAGGAAAATTATCTGACAAGCAGTTACATTCTTCTGAAATTCTAGCAAATGCATTTGTGGAAATAATAGATATATATTTTTCTCTGATTATTCTACCTTTGTTTTAAGTATTTTATGATTGTAACATGATTTAAAACTAGGATGTCATCCCTCCACCTCCAAAATCTATTTAAAGAAGCATTGTATAACTAAAAAAGCAATAGTATGTTCTGTCACCAGGTGGGACTGCATTAGATGCTGTTCACAGCTAGGTCACAAGTAGGTGGAAATCCAGTGTATGATATAATTTAGGAGATAAAAAGTAGATTAGTGATTGCTGAATTGCGATAAAGCAGGAAACCTCTTTCCCTTTTTCACATTTTTTACCTGAAAACAAGGAAACGCTATGTAAAAGGATTATGTATATTCACTTAGTACTGAGCTGGTATGCTGGTTTTGGCTGGGATAGAGTTAATTTTCTTCACAGTAGCTGGTATGGGTCAGTGTTTTGGGTTTGTGATGAAAACAGTATTAATAATATATACATGTTTTTGTTACTGCTGAGCAGTGCTTACACAGAGCCAAGGCCTTTTTAGTTTCTACCCACCCCATCAGTGGGTAGACCAGGAGTGCACAAGAAACTGGGAGGAGGCACAGGTGGGAGTGCTGACCCCAAGTGATCAAAGGGATAATCTATAACTAATGATGTGTTACTTGGCTTATAAAGCTGGGGGAAAAAGAAGGAAGCAGTGTGGGACATTTAGAGTAATAGTGTTTGTCTTTCCAAGTAACTTGGCTGATAGCAAGTTGTAAACAAATTCCTTGTCTTTCTTTGCTTGTGTGTGTGACTTTTGCATTACCTGTTAAACTGTCTCTATCTCAACCCATGGGTTTTCTCATTTTTAACCTTCCAGTTGTCTCCCTCATCCAGCTGTGAGTGGAATGAGTGAACAACTGTGTGGTGCTTCATTGCTAGCTCGGTTAAAACATGGTAGTTGGCTATCATACAATACTAAATTTCTTTTACTGATGGCAAGTAGACTTGATGCAGTCATATTTCCCTTAAAAATATGAATGTATGTGTACATATTTTTTGTGTTAATGCAATGGAAATATTTATTCTTTCTGAATATTAACCCTTTACAACCTGCATCTTGCACCCTTCTTTGGGGACAGTTATGTAGCAGATATCCAAGGAAAAAAAGGCTTATCAGATTGATGTTTTCTTAGTCATGAAGATTAAAAATGTGGTCTTAAACTGTGTGGAACTAAATCTGTCAAGATCAAGAAGTACTGCATGTGTTCTATGTTTTTTGAAACTATAACGTAATACTGCATGTGTTCTGTTTTTTGAAACTATAACAAACCCAAGCTGAAATGACATTTAGCATTTCACTGACTACTGATTTTGCATGCTGCAGAACTCAGTGTTTTGTATTGGTTTATTTTAAATGCAGGACTGGCAACAAAAAAAAAAAAAAAAAAAAAAAGGAGAGATAGGGGAAAGATCTAGCAAATTGCAAAAAAAAAAAATCACCTTTTTTTCTAATTGCGACATCTATGTTCTATAGAGATAGCGATGTGATGATATGAAGACTGAGAAAGAAGAATAAAAATGTCAGGAAGAAATATTCAAAGTTGTAAATAAGTTTTGGCACAGTTAAATGAGAGAATCATGATGCGTGGAAATCACTGCACTGAATATGAATACCGTGTGCTAGGTTACAGCATTAAATGCTAACAAAAATATGTAGCATTGCAAAATGATTCATAAATTCTCTGCTACGTGATAATTATGTTGCTACTGGAAAAAGATGACAGACTAATGTCAATTTAAGAGAAAAGCTATGTCAAAGCAAAGTTTTTCTTCATTTAGGGACGTGGAATATTAAAAAAAAAAAAAAAGTAAAAGAGGGAGGTGGGGAAAGAAACATCACAGTGGGTTTTTAAGTCTTTCACTGCACTGACTCAGAGACGACAATTACTCCTGTGGCAGACTCGACACTCCTTTGCTCTCCCCGTGTTTTGAGCTCTTCACGCTAAATCTTTACCTTAAGTGACAAAGTTTCCATCTCTCTCCAGGTGGTGCTGCCACTCATTTCCCAGACTTGAAGGCTCCTACAGTGCTTCTGGTAGTTGTTTTTTAATGTGCCTGCACTCTTCTCTTATCTATCACACTGAGATTATGTCTACAGGAACAATTGATGTGAACCATTAGAAGTCATTTTGCAGAACAGAGCAGTTAGTGCTGAGGACCTAATGACCACAGTGTAGGCAACCAGGAGTGTTTTTACTTCGGAGCAGCTTTCACCTGGCCACAAGGATTCAAATGCACATCTGCAGCTGGGCACTGGGTGAGCTCCCATCCCTCTATTGATTCATCTGCGGTGATTTCAGTTTCAGCACCCTGAGACCAGTCCAGGGCATGACTCTACAGAATTATGGAAAAGCAAGAGAGTTACTTTAAAAATGTACTCTTAACACAAGATAAAATATAAATGATGCCAAAATCTGCTAGGCAGCATAGATGTATATATTGAAAACTGCTACTTTTTTATCTTTTTCTTTTCCCTTAAAAAAATGGTACTATGTGGTGTATGAATGCCTTCTCGCTGGCACAGTAATCTGATTGGAGAGGGTATTGGATTTTCAAAAATCCAGCAACAGGTTTTTTTGGCTATTTGTTTAAAGTTGGTCCAAAAAGCTATCGTTGGTTAAAAAAATACATTTTATTACAGACGTACGCTTCAAAGCCTTTCCACAAAATTACTTGCTATTAAAGAATTTCCAGTAAAAGTACCTATTGATAGTCATTATTCAGTAACTACAATATAAAATGGTTCCGGCTACTGCACTGAAAATGTCTTGGCCTCAGTATTTCACATTCAAAAGAAATTTATCACCTTGTTGTTCTTGCCAGAAAGACTAATTAATATTAAATCCTTTTAATTTCTCTGGATCAAACTGGCATCTGAGAGCCTAGTATGGTATCAGTGTGCTTTAAAATAAGTCTATAAAGGAGATTAGTACCTCTTGTGTAATACTGCATGCACTGCATTTTGTTACATTTATTATACAAATTGAAATTAATAACAATATGCAGTTTAACATTCTATTAATATTTTTTGTATTCTCCAACAGTAGTTAATATGCTAACCAACTTCACTGAAAGGCATACAGATGTGGAAGGAGTCTATCTAGGGACTTTAATTATCACCTTGTCAAATTCAAATTATTATCTTGTGAGTTCATTTCCATAAAGTATCCCCTTTGCTGTTGGATGATTTAACATGTGTCTGATTTTTCTTATCTTATTTGTATCTATCTGGAGGCTCTAAACCTTTGAAAGTAGGCTAACTCTTTGTCAGTTAATGATATTTACCATAACTGATTTTGTCAAATACATTTTTGCAAACACTTAATTTTGCCAAAGATGGGTCTGTAAAATGTGAAAAAGAACTGGCATACACCACCAATAATGTTACATAAATCAGACTAAGACTTCAACTATTTCTAAACAAGCTCAGCTTACAGTGAAGAATCAAAGAGCCTGGGGAATGATTTACCTGACAAAATTCTGGAGACAGTCATTCTTGGTTGGTAAATCATTTCAGGTTTCAAGAAGCCTGGAGTAATTCCAGCTGTAAGAATTGGATGGACATGATTTTCTGTGCAAGTTTGGTATACATGTTAGGCAAAAAATATCCTATGAATATTAATGAAACTCTTTCTTTAAACTGTTCAAAGGCAAAATCTCAGCCTTGAAAATAAGGCACAAGAGAAATGCCTTATTGGGTAAGGTTTACATCCTGAACAACTGAAAGTTTATATTTATATTTATACATTTGGTAAAAGATCAAATGAAGAATAAATGTAGGTATAATGTCTTTGACTTGGTGATATAGACATAGAAGAGATCAATACATCAAGTTTCTATTAAAAAATAATAACGTTATTTCTTGACATAAAATCCATCAAACTGCATATCAAATCCACTAAAAATCTGAGAAAGTTTGAACAGTGACTTGGAAAGAGAAAAAAAGCATTCTGGATTTCAATTTATTTCCTTTGTAAATTCAAAAGTAGAGAAAAATAAATACAGGTAGAATTCCACCTTATCATGACAGAATGAACCATCATTGCCGACTGGGCAAGTCTTCTTAAAAAGACTTCCTTTATCCCTTCTACTATGTAATTTGAACAATATACCTCACAGTATAAATGTTAAGACATTATTGCTGGTGTTTATATTTAGCACAGCACACATTACCATGAGCATATCTTAGAAAAGATATTTTATTTTTATATATTTTTGGGTTTAAAATTTCCATCTCTCTCTATATATATACAAACTGGAAAATGGAAATTGTTTAAGAAAGAGGAGTTCCCTCTTCAACTGAGACCTCATTACATACCATTTGCTTTTCAGGAAAGTTTTCAGGAAAAGGAGTGAAACAGACTCTTAAGTGATGAGCACAGAATGAAAAAAAAAAAGCAAATTTTACTTCTGTTTATCATTTATTAATCATATTTCCCCCTTTTATTCTTATTGGTCTTAGTGCATTCCCTCAATTTAGATTCAGAATTAGTTTCATCTGGAACTTAGACTACTAAAATATGTATATGTATAGATAAATATATGTGCAGACGTGCATATGTTAAAACACCAAACACTGTTTCTGCCGCATCCAAGTAAACATGTAAGCAGTGTAGCTCTTCCAGTAATTTCAGTAGAAGAGATCAAGAATTTGTATCTAGAGGGTAATTATGATTTATTATGCTTTCATGTAGCAAGCTACGCTCCATGCTCCCAAAATTCTTTCTAATTATAATTAGGATGACAGCGAAAATAATCTGCATAGTTTTCCAAAAACTTGCTCACTGCCTAGCAAAAACGTTAATAATGAAAGTCATGTTAAGAAACTGCTACAGAGCAAAACACAATTAGAAAGAAAATTTGAAATGTCATTATGGCAACTGCATTTGTATCTCCTGTGTGGATAAAACTACAGATTAGAATATAAGAAAAAAACCCCACAACTTTCATAATCTGAGGTTGAGTTATGGTTTTAACATTAATACATCACTGAAATGATTGAAGTTTCAAAGGCCTAAAACTGAATATGTCTTGAAGTTTTTTTCCCTACACTTGCCATCCACATCTCTCACTCTAGCACTAAAGCAGAACTGAGGGACATATATTTCTTATGATCCCATTCCCTCAGGGCTACTGCCAAAGAATACTTTTCCCTTATGGAGTAAGAGACTTCTGAACAATCATGTTCAGCAATAGAATATGTCTTCTTAAGGTACCACAAAAGCCATAACCTCAGCCCCAAGTACAGATTTCAACAGGCTCTTCTGAAATCTTTGTAATGCAGCCATCTTTGTGAACAGCACAAGTATTCATTGTGTAAAAATAGTTTCCCTGACATTTGTTATAATATAATGGATAGTGTGTTTTAAGCAGAGGTAAAGCACAGATAATTATCTTCAAAATATATACCGTACTGAAGAATGCTTGTGAGCCAGCAACGTAATTCAAATGTTCTGATCATTCTGTGATGACTGCATAGTATGAAATTTAGCTGTCTGTATCACAGTACTCGACAAACAAATAAATGTCCAACCAAAACTGATTTTGCAGCTTTGACCTCAAGGTCAACACCTGTTTAAAATGAAGGAATTCATGAGCAAAAGGAAGGGAATAGTTACAATTGCTGATGATGCAGTCACCTGATTATTTAGTGCAGAAGTCACAAGAAAATTATGTTAGAAAACTTACAGAGCCTAGTGCCAAAAATTCAAAGGTCTGCAGAAAGCATTTAATTTATCATTCTAGCAGTTCAAGCAGTACCCCATTGCAATCCTTTGAGTTACAAAATTACTTTTAAACGTTGCCATTAATAAATTAGCATTTTCAATGAAGACAAGGTGTTACCACCACACAGTGACCACACTCTGAGGACCCTCCTCTGGGACATTTCTTTTGCCTGTTGGACTGGTAGAATTTATCCATATCTTCTGTTTCCTTACAGGGGTTGAAAGAAAGCCACCCTAGACCAAAGAAATCAGGTTGTCTTGGGTTTGGATATAGTCAACATGATAGAAAAAAAAGTATTAAATGATAAAGAAAAGGTGACTATAAAGCATAAATTACTTCAGTTTAGTATCTGTTACAAGCTACAATAACTTATACAACAAATGAAGGAAGGGAAACATTATATACGTTAATAAAGTCTGAATGCACATATAAATGCAGATGGTATTTGAAATACCATGGCAAGTGGTGTTTTTTTAGGAGATTCACTAGAGACACAGAGGTACAATACTTAATCTATACTCCAACTACCCATAAGGAAAAGTTTTGACCCCCATTTCCTTCTCTCCTCAGTGTGAAAAGGGAACCATTGATTTCTGCCAACTGACAAGCAGTCAAGCATACAAAACAAGTAGCAGAACAACCAATACAGTAATTCCTGTTAATTCTCTCCCCAGGGCTTTTTCTGTAAGGGAAACATTGATTTTAATATATTTAGGTGGATTTTCCAAAATGGTACATTTTTAATAACCTTTTCCTTCCCAGAATGCTTGGAATAAGATACCAGAAGCAAAAAACACATGAAACTTGATAAAAAAGTCAAAACTCTTGTGTTTCCCAGGAACAGTTCTGCCCACTGATATTTTATGTGAGTTTTGTTTGCTTCATATCATTTACGCTAAATCCATTTCATAAAGTTACTTAGCCTGGGTTTGTTGTTAAGAGATTAAGTGCAATGAAAACAAACCCAAAACTCCGAAACAAAACAAATATATTTTGGTAAAGAGTATAGGAAAAAAACAAACAAAACCAAACCAAAACAAAACAAAACAAACAAACAAAACCAACAAAACACAAGGGAAAAATGGAGACTATGAAACTGACATCACTGTTTTGGAAAGATGTGCTGAAGTTCAAACCTCGGCTCTGTTGCTAAACATGACTACATGACTAGCACCACCCAAAGGGGTAAGAGGTCCTTTCTAAAATTAAACTGAAGGAATTCTGCCCTCTGACCATCTTCTTTCCAGACTCCTTAATGCTAATCAGATTATAGATTGCACATTTGTAGCTCCTGCTGCCCTCAGTGTGGACCTGCAGTAGGTGAAGTGACCTGGCTGTCTCAGCATTTCTCCCCCTCTGCTCTCCCTGTCACCTACCAGCTGCGATACTCTGCTCAGTTTAAAAATAGAAGATGTAGTCTCTGTTGGCTGGCGACTGTTAATGATTTGTTCATCCTTGGAAGCTCTGCATAGAAAATGACTGAAATAAATAACTAAAGTCATGCTAGCCCTCAGGTTTGTTTTGTGGAAGAATCTAGATATCCATATTAATTATGTTTGTGTCTGTCTCTCATACATTGTTTTGGAATACACATTTTTAATTAAGGTTTTGCCTCATGCCTCTCTGAAGAACTGACAACTCTCAGTAATAGTAAGAAAAGTATCCTATATGTGTTGGGCAGACAGTCTAGTAAGATTTTTTCCATTAGTTAAATTTTGGTCATTGAAAGAGTGGAATGCACTGTGGGTTGGAGTGGGTTTTTTTCTAGTTTGGTTTATTTTTTTATGGTAAGAGTTTGGATAGGAAAAGTGATAAGAAGGGAGTAATTAGTCCTACAAATTTTTTTTTTTCAACATAGTGCATTACAAAAAAAAAAAGTTTTCATTTTTCACAATCTTCCTTACTGTGGTATTTCTCCTCCTCCCCCTAAAAGAGTTACATTCAGACTGGCTTCTGTAAAAGCCCTTTCTCTAGACTCCAAACAATCACTGTACTGATTTCTGACTTTCTTCCATGTGCAACTTTATATATTTTTTACATGGAAAGAAGTAACTTGGATGATTCTGGTATTTTCAATGCTACCTTCCCTCATTGTACAGACAGAAGAAGGGCACACAAGACCTGTGGTCTAGTGAGAGGTGTCCCTGCCCATGGCAGGGGGTTGGAACTTGATCTTTACAGTCCCTTCAACTTCCATTCTAATATTCTATGAAATTATTTTCAAACATTAGTATTATTAATTTAGAGTAGTCTTTATGACATATATCTGTATTTTTCTTCTTCTTTTTTTTTTTTCCTGAAAAGATGCATTTGGAGGACTGTCACCTCCAAATCAATTAAAAAAAAAACTTGTATAAGAATCACTGTTGTTCCAAATATACTAAAAAAAATAAGATCAATCACATTTCCCTACCTATTAGAGTGTGATACAGTTCTTTTTTAAAATTTAGCAATTAAAGACCACAAAAAAAACCCAAAAAAACCTTGAGACTTGCAGACTTGTGATACCAAGAGGTTGTTTTTCTTCTTAGAAACCCTGCTACTTTAAACTTCAAGTGTATTACCTAGTAACCAAGGAAGACACATAGGTGACCATTGCTCTGTGCCCAATGTCAAATGTTTTTAATTAACTAGTTGGGTAAGCTTAAGAAAGCCTGCTGGGCAAAGGGGTGTGATATCAAAGATCTCTCTTCCTTTTCCATTTCTATCTGGCAGAGTCAGAGTTAGTAAAATCGATGGAAAGGAAGAAGAAAACCAAATCATTTCCTCTACAGCAAAGGTCAATCTGTTTATAGTGGAATTAAGTGGTAATGTTAGAATGGACTTTAAAAAAATGCTAAAAATAGACACTGCAAGTGGTGATAAAAGGTGTTGTCAGCAATGTTTACAATCCCACACTATACTCAAATATATTTTTCTTTTTAATCAATAGTCAAATGAACATCAGACAAAACCGAGAAAAAGCTGCAAAATCCCACTTGAAAATAATGGAAGTTCTGCATTCAACATACATGATCAAACTGCAGCACATTAGCATCCCCACTACAGAAGATTGCGCTTCCTCACGTAAGTGATGTCCTGTGTGAAGTTCAGAAATATCTTTATTTGCTCTGGCATCTTGCTGGTGAAACATAAGCATGGGCACTCCTGACAACTCGCACCCACTGCATGCTGATCAATGTAAATCAAAGGGGTCAGACATTAACGGATGAGAAACACTAGGCAGTGTAAATTAGCCCTGACCTCCGTTGTGTCTCCTTTATGGTGTAAGTCACACCTACCTAGACATCCAAAGCCTGAAAAGAAGTTGCTGCAGGAGCTTTGTAGCTTTGCTTCCTTAGTAGAAGATGCTGATTCCCCGTTTAAAGAGGAGTTCAGGCCAGTGCCTTACGCTGAGCAAGCGCCACAAGTAAAGGCGACGCCCCCTCGGGTGCCTCTGGGTGTGAGTGCTGAGCTCCCCCGGGCCAGAGAGAGGCCCAGCCTGCTGGTGGGGGACCCATGTGGTGGAGCGGGGGCCCAGCGCACACGGACCCCGCTTCACAGCGCTCGCTGCGGCAGCCGACAGCACACCGGGTCCCACCGGCAGTGCGAGCCGAACCTGCCCCCCTCCCCCGACGCCGGGCCGGAAAGAAAAGCAAAAGCCCAGAAAGGCCAAGAGAAGGAGGGGGGTTTGGGGAGGGGAGCAGGCGAGCTCTGCTTTACTGCTCATTCATTCCTGTGCATTCAGTCACCCCGGCGCGGTAACTAGCTCACCCCCAGGCTCCCCCCGCACGCACAAAAGAAAAGCAGTCCCATTCAGAGGAAGACCGTGAGTTATTGATCTCCCGCTGAACCTTACGTTCAGTTCAGCAGCACTGTCCCCCTCACACGGAAAGCTTATGTTTCCCACCAACTCTGCTGAATGATACTCAGCTTTTTCAAAATGAAGTGCTTGGGGCTAGGGGTCAAGGGCAGAGACATCTCAGCTTTCATCCTGGGACTTCAGGACACATTCTGGGTCATGATGAAGGGTAAGCCTGCTAGGCTTTATTTGTACAACTTCTGTGCATCTCCCTCGCCAGAGGGGCAGGCAATTCACGGTTGCTTCACTTTCTAACTCAAGACATTTGAAAATGAGCCATAAAGCCATCATTTGTTAATGCAAATTAGATTTATTTTACCCATACAAATTATAACTTTCAAAATTTTTTTTTTTTTGCTAACACACTTTAGAGTTTGCTTATTTAGTGTAATATTTTCATTTGTGGGCATACACAAATATTTGGTGATAATCACTGAAGAGATTTAAAGCCAACACTTAAAACTTCATTTTTTATAACCTATTTCACGCTCAAAAGTACATACAGCTTTACATATGCTAATAGTTATACAAAGCACTACCCCATGTGTGCACACCCTGCAGTCTATACATTCTGTATAGACAGAATGTAACAGAGACTTTAGTCAGTTACTATTAGCATAATGAAACCCCAAAACATTCAATGCATATACAGTCAATACTAAATTCTCACTAATAAGATTAATATAATATTTGTGGGTTGGTTTTTTTTTTGTTTGCTTACTTTGGGTTTGGGTTTGGTTTTTTGGGGGGGTTTTTTTTGGGGTTTTTTGTGTGTTGCAGGTTTGTTTTTTTTTCTTTTTTTTTGTGGTTTTGTTGTTTTTTTGAAACAAGAGTTCTGCATGCCAGAAGTGTGATTGTGGCATCGGGATTTCTCATAAACAGTAAGAGCCAACACTTCTTTTTCTTTCACAGATACTGTTTTTTTCAGAGGTGTTTTCTTAAAAGGACTGAGTAGACATCAGAAGGAATGAAGATCTGGATGAATATAGATACTTAAGAGGAATAAATTTTCTTTTTTTTTTTGTTTTTACATAAAAAACAAAGAAAAAACACACAATGAAAGCAGGGTTGTGTATTTGACATTAATCCAGAGCTGAGACACTTTTGAAACTCCATTAGTGTCTATGCCTCAATGCAAATCCATTTTACCTGATTAATTACTACTGTGAAACTATTATTCCACAATCTGTTCATATAGTCAGTCACACTCTCCTGAAACAAAACATCGGAAATCAGACATACGATAATTCCATCAACTCAAATTAAAAATTAAAAGTGGAACGATATGCTGAATAATCTTGCCATAAATTTAGTTCTTTATTCTCAAAGCACTTTGAATTGTACCAATGATTTATTCATTAAAATAAAAAAAATTAAAAAGATCACTGAACATACTGTGTTATTATTGATTGCCCATTCTCTGTGTTTGATTGGTCCTCATATTTGTCCTCTGAATTATAAAGTGTTATATTTGTCTATGATTGGATAACTATAACTTTTCAAATGAGAAAATAGATTTTGAAGTTCTTCCAAGATACCTCTAGTATAAGACATAAATTCTAAATACAAGCCTTATGAAATTTTATGTACTGATAACTAGGGAAAAATAACTCAAACAACAAACCACCAAACAGAGCAAATCAAATACCTGATTTTACTAACAAAAATGTAAATTGAGGTTTCTAAAACTAAGATTGATTTTATATCTCAGCTGGAGATTTGTCTATTATTTCCATCTGATAGCTCTAACACAAATATAAGGAAACATAAACAGTATATGGTTTGATATGGAAACACTTTTTCCATGTATCAAACGTGAGTGTGTCTGAGGTCTTAATCCTAGCCACATTGCATAAATATAATAACTTGAAGATAATTATTCTAAGTCAAAACTAGGAAATTATTTTAGTGCTGCCTCTTTCTTCTCAATTTGTTGAGTTTCATTCAACTCTTTTTTTTTTCCTAGTCTTTGCTCAGATGAAGATTTCTAGTTTTTAGGGAGAAGATTCTCATTTTTCCTTTTATTTCGCCTCTCAAGCTATGATGAGGAGAGGCATTAAAACAGCACAACCACTATGTTTGCATACACTGGAAATTGCTGTCCAAGGATTTTCTAACATTTTATCCCCGCTTGTACTTAAATACCTCTCAAACACCACAAATGCCTATTCCATTTTTTACTGATTTTGTGAGAGGAAGATAGTTCTGACAGAAGGGAAAAAACAAATCCTATATTGCAGCCTGATACAGTACTTAATATCCTGTAATCATGCAGAATAAGAGACGTGAGCCAGACAGACGAGTAGGCTTGTAGTGCACTACATGAATCCATTAACATGTCACTATATTGGCTTTCAAACTAACTCTTCTTACACAACATCTCCAGTGCCGTTATGTTCACCCTGGTAGCTAAAGAGAGTAGTATGGATAATGTTATTCATTATGTATTATGAAGACAACAATAGTGATAATAAGTATTTTTCCCTGTTTTTTTTTTTGGTCAGTATTCATCAAAATTGAAAAGAAATATTAAATATAAACTTATATGTTTTATCTCTCTTATTTCCATTCCCTATTATATCTGCCTGATAATGCTTTAGTTACTGTATCAGATGTTTCAGTGCACACATTTCCTCATACTTCCTTCATTTGCAACTATGGGTCGCCCATCTAGTCATTTGATCATACTGATTCTAGTAAATTGTTAAAGAACATTTTATTAAAGTCACATGGTAGAGAACTTACGTGTAATGTGTATAAACTTTTCTGGGGAAATGGGTCAAATTCCATCCAATCTCAGTTTACAATCTGGGTTTTATTTCAGAGAAATATTACCCAACATCTTCTGGGAAGTCAGAAATTTAAATTTATTTAAATTTAAATATTTAGAATTTTTTTAGGAGTGGTTCCTAAAGTCTGTACAAAATCAATGAAGAGAAGCCATAGCTACTTTCAGTTTGTGTAGAAATATACTTCAATTGGCATAAAGGAAATTGATAGAAAATACTAAAAGCTATTATTCTACTACACCGAACATTTCCATGTGATTCAGAGGGGTTTTTTTTTTGTCTTCTTAGCATCACTGCCTGTCCACAAACTATCTGATGAGGCATGAGATTTCCAAATAGAGCATGGAACTTCACAGTAAAACTGAGAAACGATTGTCGATACAGATTGTCCAGATGAAAATTTCCTAAAATCAAATTTATGACACATATAAATACACAAAAACTAAAATTTGATTCCGCTTATGAAATAGGCCTTTTTTTTTTTCTTTGTTCTCCCCAATTCATGTCTGTAGTAACTTTTTATGGTTTCTTATTGGTTTGCTCTATATTTGAATTTTTCTCTGTATAATGGCTAAGTTGTCTGTCAGCTACTACCCCCTTTAACCTCAGACCATGACCTCTTGTTTTGCAGCTAGTTACTATCTCTGCTGCTTGCTGGTATCAATTTGTTTCTGCTTTATTCAGGATCAGTCATCTGGGCTCTTGATCTCTTACCATGCCCTCACTGGCAAATATCTTTCAGTACCCTGTGAACGGACAAAAACCATAAACCTAAATGAAATTAAACTTGTAAACTAGTAGGTAACAAAAACACAATGCCAAATCCCCCACCACTTTAGCGATAATTTAAGAACAGATAACGTTTATTCACAGATTGTCAGCTAACATATGAATAACAGTTCACTGTGGGGTCAAATGACAGACTTCTTAAATTTCAAGAGACAAATTTCAATTGAGAGCAAGAGGTGTCAAATCACACCCACCACCACTGCATACCTGCTTACTACAGTAATACAGAATAAGCAAGAAGTGGAATTTTAAACGTAATGTGTCACTACACTGAAATGGTCAGAAATTCTCTTCTCGTTTCAAAGTAAATACATGGGAAGTTTGATAAAACTGTAAGGAAATGTTTGTAAAAAGGACAGAAAGTATGGAAATGTCTTTTTGATTTTTTTTTGTATGATCTACATGGCTATATTTAAATAAAGTAGAAAAGGAATTATTGTAAAATATACATTTTAGTTATATAAACCTAATTCATTATTTCAATAAAACTGCTTATTATCACCAATAGCATTTTTTATACTTCATTAGCATGTCTTTTTATTTTCCTAGGAACTCAACAGAAAACTAATAAATACATTTGTTATTTTAGTATTGTCATAAATTTGTCTTACACTTTCCCAATAAAAGTAGACTAACACAAGATCTTTTATTTGACCAATCATTGCTAAGCAATGTGACTTTAATATTGAGTAATAAGCCATAGACTGCTAAGGAAAATAAAATAAATTTATGAAGAAAAACCAAAGTTGTTTGTTAACATAGTTATAAAAAAATATTCAAATGATTTTTTCTTGAGTATTTATTCAGTTCCACTAACAGTCCTGCCTTGTCAGAATTCAGCAAGGGGAAATTATGTAGACTAAAAGGATTTGGCATACCTCATTGAATTCCCAATCCTCCTACTTCTTCCCCAGTCATCAAGGTTAGACTGTATCTTTCTAATCATTAAACAATACACACTCTTCAGTTACTGGAATGCTACAAGATATTCTCCTTTATTATTATTCTCTATATTATTTTAACTGTCACGGAAACAAGAGCTGACACATATAAAATTATTTGTAACTCTATCATGCTAAAGCCAAGGGAATGCACAGCTTAACCAGCACCACATACTGTCTGTAGGGGAACAGATTATTCGTTCAATTATGTAATATCTCCTTTTAAAATTAGGTTTATGCCCATAAAAAGCTTTTTATAATGTTTAGTATCAATCAGATATTTTTAGAAATCTAAGCACAAGATTGATGTACCCACTTGAGAGTAATTGTGTACTAATAATCTTGGTTTCAGTCCTGGTTTCAGCTGGGATAGAGTTAATTTTCTTACTAGCAGAACTTACAGATCTGTGGTTTGTGTTTAGGATGTTCAGAACACATTAAAGTTTTTTGTTGTGGCCAAGCAGTGAAGAGCTTCTCAATCTGCTCTGCCAACAAGAAGGTGGGGGAACCTAGAAAGCTAGGAGGGGACACATATGAGACAACTGACCCAAACTGTTCCAGAGAATATTCCATATCATATGATGTCATGCTCAGTATATAACTGAGGGGTGGGCTGGGAGGCAGCATGGCTCAGGAATTAACTGAACATCAGCTCCAAGTAGTAAGCAATTGTGCTGTGCATCGTTTGTTTGAGTGGTGATGATTATGATGATGACTACTCTTATTATTATTAATAATTTCTTTTTCTGTCCTATTAAACCATCTTTACCTCAAGCCATAAGTTTTACCTTTATATTTTTATTATCCCATCCTACTGGTGGAAAAGTTGAGTAAAAGGCTGTGTTGTTGTTTTAGCTGTCTGTCAGGTTATAACATAGAGTCACAGAATCACAGAACTGTTTTGATTGAAAAAGTTCTTTCAATCATGAAGTTAAACCATTAACCTAGCTGTGTCATGTCCATCTCTAAACATGACATCCGTGTCTTTTAAATACCTCCAGGTATGGTAACTCACCCACTTCCTTGAGCAGCCTGTTCCAGTGATTGACAACAATTTCAGTGAAGGAATTTTTCCTTAATATCCAACCTAAACTTCCTCTGCCGCTACTTTGTCCATTTCTTATCATCATATAGCTTGTTATTTGGGAGAAGAGACCAACATCCACCTGGTTACAATCTCTCTCAAGTAGCTGTAGAGAGCAATAGGGTCTCCCTTTGGTCTCCTCCTTTATAGGTTAAACAGGCCGACTGTCCTCAGTAGCTCCTCATTAACACTTGTGTTCTATCACCAGCTTCTTTGGCCTTTGGACACGCTCCAGCACCTAAATGTCTTTCTTGTAGCAAGGAGCCCAAAACTGAACACAGGAGTAGAGGTGCAGCCTCACCAGTGCCAAGTACAGGGGGACAATCACTTCCCTGTCCTGCTGGCCACACTATTCAAAACAAGCCAGGTGCTTTTGGCCTTCTTGGCCACCTGGGCACACTGCTGGATCATATATAGTTGGCTATCAGCATGAACCATGACAGTTTCCTAGGAAGTAACCTCATAGGTGATATTACTAATTTATCTTCTTGAGCATTCTGATATAATAAACAGAAAGTGACATCTAGTTCCTCCTTCTTCTCTGTCTTCTATTTACACATATATACTCATCTAATGGGCACCCATAATTTATTAATCCATATATTGAAATTCTGTGGAAATTATGGAATCTATTCCTGGGTAGATTTATGGTGGGCATTTTGCCTCTGGGATGGAGACAGTTTACAGAGAGATGTTCAAAGGCAAGAGAATGGCCCTTAATCTTTAAAATTTATTAATATAGATGCAGCAAAAGATTCCAATCAGGACATTCATATAGAATCTCCTGTTCAAGAATAAAATAATATTTAGCTGAAAAAATGCATGTCATACATTTGTGTGCACAAATCCTTAGGCCTTGATGGGATGCATCCATGTGTGCTGAGGGAGCTGGTGGAGGTGATTTCTGAGCCGCTCTCTTTCAGAGGAGAGGTGCCTGAGGACTGGAGGTTAGACAGTGTCACTCCAGTCTTCAAAAAGGGCAAGAAGGAGGACCCAGGTAATTACAGGCTGATCAGTCTCACCTTTGTCATGGTGGATGACAAGTTGTCCATGAGCCAGCAGTGTGCCCTGGTGGCCAAGAAGGCCAATGGGATCCTGGGGTGCATTAGGAGGAGTGTAGTCAGCAGGTCGAAAAGAGGTGATCCTCCCCTTCTACTCTGCCTTGGTCAGGCCTCACCTGGAGTCCTGTGTCCAGTTCTGGGCTCCCTAGTACAAAACAGACAGGGATCTCCTGGAGAGAGTCCAGTGGAGGCCACAAAGATGATTAAGGGCCTGGAGCTTCTCTCCTATGAGGAAAGGCTGAGTGAGCTGGGACTGTTCAGCTGTGAGAAGACTGAGAGGGGATCTCATCAATGTTTATAAATATTTGAAGTGTAGGAGACATAGGGAGATGGCCAACCTCTTCTAAGTGGCCTGTGGGGACAGGACAAGGAGCAATGGTCACAAATTGGACCACAGGAGGTTCTGCACCAATGTGAGGAAGAACTTCTTCATGGTGATGGTGATGGAGCACTGGAACAGGCTGTCCAGGGGGATTGTGGACTCTTCTTCTCTGGAGACATTCAAGACCCGTCTGGACACCTACCTATGCAACCTGCTCAGGGGAACCTGCTTTTTTGGCAGGGGGGCTGGACCTGATGATCTCTCGAGGTCCCTTCCAAACCCCTACTGTGATTCTGTGATACTGTATAGCAAAGCTGAGAAATTGTGACTGGAACTTTTAAATGAACATGAAAGCTCAGAAGTGTTTGGGGAGCCACCTTTCATCCTACTTCAGGTGCCAAGCTCCTATGTTTCCATATAAAAAGGAGAGCTGATTATTAGCCCTGGCCCAGTTTTTTTTTGCTTTTGCATAAAATCCCTTTCCTGCAGTTCTCATGCCAATACACTGAGAGTGCCGCATGGAAATGAAATTTTCTATAGTGTAATATAAAATATGTATCTGAAATCCACAGTATTTATTTATACACCTATCTTTGTTCACAGATTTATTAAATGTATAGTATTAAATAAATCAAGAAAATTATTACTTATACACCATTCTTTTAAATGGCTCATAATCCTATCTCATGTTCTCCATTCAAGTGATTTCTCTAAGTTTTGTATGCTGTTCAGGTCAGTAGTTTTGAATCTTTCATAGATCTTTTCTTATACTTTTAGAGAGAAATACATTTGGCCACCTTTTTTCCTTCATTAGCCTCAGTAAGTTATCAAAAGTATCTGCCACTAACTTTTCTATTTCCCCAAACATGCCACAGAACAATTTATCTGGGCCTAGTGCTTTATCATCCTTTAATCATTCTAATTTTGCAAACACTTTATATGATCTGGGACTCATAAAACTCTTGTTGTATTTCACTTTCACAGAAAATTTATTCCAGATTTTAGGTTATGGCCTACAGCTGCACTCATAAATATCAAGGCAAAGAATTCATTCATGCTAAATTACCTTCTAGAGATGTGCAGAGTTATTCATACCACTCAGAAGAACACCAAAATTCATATTTCTGCCAGGTCCCACAAAAATAGATTACAGAAGATTGCCAGTTCAAACTTCTTTGAATGAAAGCATGGAAGACAGTGAAACTCTACACAGGACTGCTGCTGAGAACACGTTCAAACAGATCTATTAATGATTGTCAAACTTTAAAACTCTACTTTATCCAGACATACAAATTTTAACTGAAGTCTGAATAAAAGTACTATAAATAAACTTAAGGAGTTGTGGGAAAGTTAAAGCAGGAAACATGATGTCCACATTGTAAGTACTTATTCTTCATCCTCGGTTTCCAGTCTTTTAGAAAGAATGATTCCCGCTCTTTGTTGGAAACTCCAATACAAAACAATCAGTTCCAGAAATCTGTAGATAACAAATCATGTTCTATAACTATAAAAACCTTCCTTAGTTTGAGTCACTTCAAGCAAAATTGAAGGCAACTTCATCAGTTATCATGTGCAAGTTTTGTCTGGGTTTTTTGTCCTGTATACTCTCCATAACATTTTAACCTGAAGAAGCCATTATGAATATATCGCCTGCAACTTGGACCAATGGAAAAATTACTTCTTCTTTCCAAATAAACACTGCTTCTAGATAAACATAAAACACCATAATTTATGTGAAGTTCAAAAATTACAAGTAAAATGTATTTTTAAAAAGAAAATCCAAGAGCTTTCAGAAGTGAAATTCAGATAATTTCAATACACACTTGGAACACCCTTACCTTTGTTTGACCTAAGTATAGCAAGAAGCCCAGGAACATATCTGAATCAAACTGAAAAATAAGAATTGTCAACTTGATTTTCATGCAAGCCCTAAGTTGTAAATGAGCAGAAAATAAAAACAAGCCCCAGAATGCAATGTAAAGAAAAGAGAAATATAAGAAAACCCTGGATGTTAACAAAAAACGCCAGTGACCTAGTGAGAAGCCTTCATTACATGAGTGTCAATGTCAGCTAAAAAACCAACATACCTGCATTCATTTGAAACTTGCTTCTGGTAACTGATAACAACTTAACCATGCAGAGCAAACATATTTCTTGATACCATTCATAATTAATTCTATCCTAACAGGGGACAATTTCTACATATTATTAGTCTTTTGAAATTATTAAAACATTTCCAAAGAGCAGAAGAATCTGGGGATTAATTCACGTAAGAATAATATCCAATTTAAAATTAAAACATCAACCATCACAGCAAATGTTTGGGATATAATCACTGTGTTTATACACTTAATGAATGCAATGGAAAGGATAAGGTTATACATAACATCAAATAACAGAGTTTTAGCTTGTCATTATTATTTAGAGATCATGTGGTGCAAATAATTTTAAATCCAACACACTAATTTTCCATGTCTGAAGGTGAGGGTAAACTTGCTCAGCAGTATAGCCTGCTTATCCCATGCTGTTTTGGTGTGTAGTTCCTTATTTCATTCCCTTCACCCACAGAGCATGAGCAGCAGTAGAAATAACACTCTGAATGTGCATGGCAGTAGAAGGTTTTTATTGCTATTTCTGGTCTTGTTCCCTGCTAGAGCAAGGAAAAAGTGCGTATGTGGGAGAGTCTTGATTCTTACCAGGGATTGGGAGTGATTCAGTGGTTACAGGGCTTTTAGGGAATTTACCTTGGTTTGTGTCTGCTTCCGTACTACCAAAGTCCCATCATTTGCAAGAACCGATTCTATAGCAATATTCCCAATACTATGCTCCATTTTATTTTATAATCCTTAGGTCAAAAGGGGCTCCCAGGATTATGTGCTCTCATGGAGACAGCAGGGCGAACTGCTGGAGACCTTTCATCTGCTGAGGTTCTGCTACCTTAGACTGCCCTACTTCGCCTGTGCCTGAGGTCCCTTTAGGTAAAGTGGCACGCCTTTCTCCAAATCCACTTTTTCTCCCTGTATGCAAGAGTAAGCAAAGTAACAATTAAAATTTCTTTGTTTTACATAGTTTTAGAGAAATTTCCTGTGAAGAAGATGGAATCGGTGACATATGGCTGTATGAGATTCAAAGCTACAATACTTTCACAGAGGAGAGTTCACCAATAAAAAGAAAGACCAAAGACAAAGTTTATCTTAGAACATTCAGAGGTGTGAAACTTAGCATTAAATTCCCTTCAGCAACCATGAAACAGTTCCTTTAAAATGTCCATAACAACGCAGAATTAAAAAAATAAATCAAAAGAATTGAGGGAATTAAACACACTGCTCGACTGAGATAAATCTGTGTTTCACAGAATCACAGAATGTTAAGAGTTGGAAGGGAGCTCAAAGGATCATCTAGTCCAACACCTCAGGTTTGTGATTTGTACAGCTGCAAAATTCAAGTTACATATTTTTTTCCTTTTCCCGAAAGGATAAAATAAAATAAATAAAATAAAATAAAATAAAATAAAATAAAATAAAATAAAATAAAATAAAACAAAATAAACAATGGGAATTCTTAAATCTTTATTGTTAAATGAAGATAAGAAAACAGGATATTTCAGACTGTGCAAAATTCAAATACCACCTCAAAATTTCTAAAGAGGAAAAATTGAGAAAAAATTCATTTAATTTTTTACTTGTTAAAACATGTCAAATATTTAAGAAAAATATTTCTGTGTAATATTTCCAATTTGACAAAATATTGCTTGCATGTTATCATTATTCATAATAATAGTAATAACTGGTCACAAAGCCATGCAAATTTTATCAAGTATGTAGGATGCCTTGCTAGATTTAATTAGTAAGGGATCAGTATTCTGATCAGTATTCTAGTTGAGAATAGAAATAAAAAAAAAACCACAAAGCACTATCAATTCTTGTGGCATTATTTATTTACTCGTGATTGATACAGATTTTTTTTCGGTCTTCTACTAAAGCCTTTGCTCACAATTTTCACAGGCCCTTATCTTTAATCAAAATTACTACTATCATCTATTAGCCCTGGCCTTAGGACTGAAAGTATTCTTCATCTATTAAAATGTTCTTTAGCCACTGTAAACAGAAAAGGAAGGAAGTAAAAGTGACTACTACTTTGTAATTTTTCACCATGGCTGGAGCTGATATAAACAGAAAGATGGACTTTAAAGATCCTTTGAAGAGCATGGGAGAAAGAAATCTAGAGGAAATGAGAGTTTAGGGGCAGAATGATATGTTATTATTAAGAAGAGAAATTAAGAATGTGGAAATAAATATGACGAGAAAGAGAATGAAGGGAAACATCTTGTCAGGAAGAAAAACAAACAACTTATGGTATAGAAGGCTGTGAGAGAAACTGAAGTAACAAAGTTCAGTAACAAAACTGAAGAGCTTGATAAGATGGCTGTGAAGCCACTGGGTACCCAGTCATGATATCAAAGATCTCGCAGCTCAAAAAGTATTATGCCATGCACTTTCAAACATATGACCTTCTCCTGCTCCCCTAACTCCCCAACACCAGTAAAACACAGTAAATCATAAATTTGCATTTCTACAACTTTAATAATATGATTTGTTTGTTTGTTTGTTTAGGCTTGATCTTGAACCAGTAAACTAACACAGCCTTGTGATTATGTATCAGCCTGAATGTCTTTTTTTTTCTCTAGACAAACAAAAACCATAGGGCAGAGCCCATAGTTCTTTCTTTATTCATTCCTTCATACTGTAAGATTTCTTTTAATTTGCTTACTTACATTCTTGTTTATTTAATTCCAATACTAAAGTAAAAATGAACTAAAACAGAGATTCAAAATGAAGTTTGCAGTGTAGCACAGGTGAATATGAATTTTTTTGTTTGTTTGTTTCAGAATAAGTAAGATACATGGCCAGTACTAAAGTATCACAGTAGGTAATAATGCAAATAAACCTTAGTAGAAGTAGCGCTTTCATTGTCTTATGTGATAATAGTTATTGGAAATATTAAGCATAAAAATTACTGAATTCTAAATGGTAATCGCATTAATTTTTTACAGTTACACAGTTATAAAGATAACCAGAATTTTCTGCTTCTCAAAGCAGAAAACATCATCCCTCTCATGGTTCATACTGTACAAGAGCATAACAAGCATACATGTAAATCATATGTAATAACATAATGATATGAATAATAATAATCATACATGTAAATCATATAAAACACAAATTCTGTGACTTAAGATGTAATACTGCTTCTAAAAACATAACACCCAGGTAAAAAATCTTACTATAAGAACCTTTTGTTACATTATCATTTTATACAGATGCAGACATGCATTAAACACAAATACATGTTATAAATAACACATATTCCCGTGGCTAATCCTGGAGAAGTTTACAAGACAACCTGCAATTGTATATGGCTGCAGAATCAGGAATTATTCTTACATTGTAAAAAAAAAAGCCAAAAAACAAAACCTGTAGAAATCTAAGTAATTTAAACAATTAAACCATTGCATTTAAACTATCCCAAGATATGATACCTAAATCATTTTATGACATTTCCCAGTATACTTGGTATCACAGACAGAAGTATGATGCACCTTCGTATTCTCATGATTCTCTTAACAATTATGCTGCTAGTGAATTACTTCAGGAAACAGTTTTTGTTCATGTCACAATCTTTTTTGTTAGAATAAGTTTTTGCATTTCTGAAGGTGAATCTATCATGTTCTAATTCTCTATAATATAACTGAAAAGCATCTTCAAAAAGGGTCTCAGAATAAATCCATTTTCATGGAAAAAGAAGACTTAAATAAGAAAAATTGTGCAAAATTAAACTATTCTCAATGTAATCTTTGTACTTTAATGAAAACTGAAAATGGTACAAAATTTCTGCAGTCCTGTGACAAAGACATGAAGAAAAAAAAAAGACATGAAAATGACAAATTTTAAGACTTTAAAACCTTATTCATAAGGTTGTGACCTTACTTTTTCTTTTTTTTTTTCCCAATAGGCTATTCTTGAGGGTAGACTGAAACTGTGGTTTATCATGGCTTTGTTCAGGTGTTTTTTATCTTCGGGGAGAGCAGTGGTCGATTATTATTTTTGGTATATTTTAGAGATATATTTTTCCATTTTCAAATTATAGTTTATCTGCCACAAAAGGTTTAGATATCAGGGTTTTATTAATAAATGATTGACTCCAAAGGGACTTCATGCGTTCAGATATCTTTCTATAAACAATATTTCATACGGACTGCCACTTTAGGAGACATATAACTTTAAAATCAAATAGTTTGGTGATATTTGAGCAGCTAGAAGTCAATAGAATGCATCATAAATCTAAAGAACATGACAAAGCTTTAGCAAACATGGAGAACGAAGCTCAGTCTTTGTGTTTGAGGAGTCAAAGGTCAACTTTCTGAATCAAACAGAAAAAGTAGTATAGATTCATGTAGAAATTGTGTACGCCTGGAATATGACATTGATCCTGTCAGCTGATGATGTTTCAGGGATCTGATATGCATATTCAGTTTTCAAGCACAGAAATACTGGGATTTTTGAATGAGGATTCAAGGAACATAACTTTTTTTTTCACATAGCCTAGAAAAATTATAAAGTTAGAGGTTAGCTTTACAGTCAAAAATCAAAACACCTTGGCATGAAGGTTTACATTTATAACTAGGCCAAAAAAAAAAGGACACTAATTCTACAAATATCTATCTCTCTGTGACTTTACATGCAGGCAGAGTTTCTGTTACAGTTTAAGCCCTGGCCAGGAACTAAGCACAACACAGCTGCTAACTCACCTTGCCCTGGAGGGATAGTGGAGAAAATTGGAAGGGTAAAAGAGAGAAAACCCATGAATCGAGATAAAAATGTTTAGAAATGGAAATTAAATATAGTAAATCTGAGAATAAAAATAAGGGTCAGACTAAGCCTAAAACTAGGAAGATAATAAGGATCAACAAATAACAGAGAAAAATAAAAGCTGAGAAATGCAAGTAATGCAAATGAAAACAATTGATCACCATCTGCCAACTGATGTCCAGACGGTCAAGGAGTGGTGGTCCCCTTTCCAACATCCCTCCTAGTTTTATTGCAGAATATTATGTCATATGGTATGGAATATCCCTTTGGTCAGTTGGGGTCAGCTGTCCTGGCTGTGTCCCCTCCCAACATCTTGTGCAGCCCTAGCCTACTCACTGGTGGGATGGGTTGAAGAGCAGAAAAGGCTTTGGCTCTGTGTAAGCACTACTCAGCAGTAACGAAGACATCTATATAATTTTAGGGCTGTTTTTAGCACGAATCCAAAACATATCCCATACTAACTGTTGTCAATAAAATTAATGGTATTACTGACAGAACCAGAGCAGTTGGATATGACACACAACTAAGGCTTGACTGGCAGTGAGGGAATGGGAAAGATAAAGTTGGTAATATATATGGGAAGAGGTACTTCAGAGTGAGTAGTGATCATGAGGCTGTTTTTTCTTGCATGTTGCTTCTGTCATAGCAAATGAAAGTCACAAGGGTATTTGGGCTGCAGACAAATGACAAGACTGTTGCCTCCTCCCTGGCCTTAGGTTACATCAAGTATCAGGATGAAGGAACTACTGAACATGAATTGGTAGAGGTGTCACACAATTATGTAAAAAGGTGCCAGAGGTAACTGGTAGAATCATGAGGAAAACATAGGCATCATGGATGGGTAAAAGGGAGTTATTTAAGAAATAAGTGAGCTTTGTACATAGTCGAGAAAGTCTGAGACATAAAAACTGGTAAAAGAAGAAAAGTGTAGAATATTTTGACAGTGTGGATCTCATAATATGAAACATATGGGAAAGAGTCAGTTAAGAGACAGTATTTAGAGGCATTGCTAAAGTTTTCAAAAAGTGAGCCTGAATTAAATAAGCCTTATCAAAATACTAGGCAGTAGTTCAACATAAGGGACAGCAAAGGACTCCAGATATTATTTGGACATGCATAAAGTCAGATCTTTTAATTCTATGTTAACTTACAAGCACAGGAACAAACCAAAGATTTCTAGAAACTAAGGTTGTTTCCTAAAAGCATGTTTATGGACAAATAAATAAATAAATAAATAAATAAACAAATAAAAGCAAAACTAATGAGCAGTAGCAGATAGAGGGAAGTAATAAACTTAGTGCCCTAAAGACTATTTCACAGTTCCTTGTCAGTGCATAAATTTCTAAAATGGCTTTAAGGAGTGAGAGAAGAAAACAACATTTACTCTTTTTGCCTGGTTTCCTAAGAAAAGGAGAACTATGTGGTCATGCTATCTATAGACTCTTGAATTCACATGCCCAGTTTGAACACATGTGATGAGGCTTCAAAACTAATTTTATTTCTATACAGATTTTGATTATAGAAGTAAAAAACTAAATTTATGTTTCACAGAAGACAAACCAAGCAGAACCTAGATCGCAAAACTTTCTGTTTCATGCAGCTGGCCACTCAACACATTCAAAAATTTGAATTCTCCTGTACACTTTGGT
Organism: Heliornis fulica; assembly: GCA_013399135.1. Lineage (NCBI taxonomy): Eukaryota > Metazoa > Chordata > Aves > Gruiformes > Heliornithidae > Heliornis > Heliornis fulica. Next base: position 207,382 of record VXBZ01002762.1, read on the forward strand.
CTCTTTATGCTGCATTTCTTCAGACTAGTGAAGGAGAATAAAATACTCTGTGATGGTAGAGTGGTACAGAAATGGTCTCAAGAAACCAGACTTATGAGATAGTCAGTTGTAATTTTTTAAATTTTATTTTTGATAATATTATGCAAAGAATTTTTTTCTCCGGGAGGACTTCTTAGAATTTCAGGACTTTAATTTACAAAGTATTGATATAATTTTAATTTTGCTTTTTAAATGTGCCATCACAAATAAGCACTTGGTGAGACATCATCATGTTTAGCGTTTGTGGCAGGTGGACCCTGGATGGAGGCCAGGTGAACACCCAAGCCACTCTATCACTCACCTTCCACAGCTGGACAGAGGAGAGAATACAATAAAAGGTTTGTGGTTTGAGATAAGGACAGGGAGAGATCACTCAGCAATTCACATCATGGGCAAGTCAGATTCAACACAGAATAAAATTAATCTATTTCATTACCCAATCAAAATAATGAGATATATGGGATAATAATTTAATGGGATAATGAGAAATAAAACCAAATCTTAAAACATCTCACCCCACCACTTCCTTCTTCCCAGGCTCAACTTTATTCCCACATTCTCTACCAAAACCTTACCACACAACCCAAAACAGTATTCTAAGAAAATAATTAAATATGATACTATGTGATTCTATGTTACTATATGTATGCACTGCTTAGTTTCTTGAACCTCTGTAAGCTGAACATACTATTTTAAATATTTTCTAAAAACTCTTTATAACTTGTAGACACATTAGATGTCAAATCTATGTGATAGAGTGAACCAGCAGGTTGAGGAAGGTAATTCTGTCCCCTTGTAATTTAAAAAATGTTTTAAGCAATCTTTTCTTTGTGAAAAATGGTCAAGATGTCTTGGAAAAGGGTAAACACAATTACCTTCAAAATGAAAGACATAAGGGTGAAGAATTATAAATCAGTCATCTTCAATTAAATTCAATGGATGGTGTAGCAAACAAATTCCTCAACAAAAAATATCACGTTAAACCAACATATTTTTCTTTTACAGCAGATAATAGGCCTTTTCAATGATAAAAAGTGTAATAGATACATAATTTCGTTATTTTATAACATCTCACATGATATTTCTACAGCAATGTTGGGAGGGAAATGTAGCATAGCACTATTGGAACTCCTTTGACATGGATAAAAAACTATATGGTCATTATTTTTAACTACTGCCTTGATGCGGTTTTGTACAAAAGACACATAAAGCAGATCTACAAGTAGGTTCTCCTAAGAGATGTATCAATGAATAGCTTTATTAAACCTGGAGAAGGTATAGCCTAAGAGGGACTGTAAATATATTCAAGGGCTCGTTTTGATGTCAGAATGATCTGGATAAGCTTATGGAATGGCTTAGGCAGAAATAATAATAATTAAAAAGAAAAAAAAAAACAACCACAAAATGGTGAGATTCAATAGAGAAAAACAAGCTTGTTAAGAACATTACAATTTTGAATGCAATATGGGGAACAGTTCCTTAGGAAGCGATTTTGTAGAAAAGAAGAAATGGCCAACAGTATGAGCAGGAACAGGGGAATAATACTGTTGTTAGAAGCAAAAATTATATGGAAGAAACACATGGGAAACCATTTACTAAGAATACATTTTCTGTAATATTTTATATACGTATCAAGAGAGATGAATTTTGGACAGACTAGACAAGAATGTTCAGAGGTTTAGAAAACATGATCTCTCAAAAGACTGAAGTAAATATATGGCTCAACATAAAAAAGGAAAACTAGAGAAGGATATGAAGCAAAGTTGAAGTATGTAAAAAAACCTGTTGCAATAAGAAAAGAAATTATGAGTTCCATATTTCATAAGAGTAAGTAGCAATTAAATTAATTAAGAGATTGGGCTTAACTTCAGAACAAAAAACCTAGCTTTAGGGAGAGTGAAAGACTAAGGTAAATTGTCTATGTAGGTTAGAATAATAGAGTGTCTCAAGTTGGGATGTACCTATATGATTCAACTAATCTGACTCCCCACTCCTCACAGATCTACCTAAAACTAAATCATATGACTTAAAGTGTCATCTGCATCTTGAACTTCAACAGTCCTGACTCCATGACTATTTTCCTAGGGAATTTCTTCCAGTGACTGACAACCCCTCACTGATGAATTTTTTCCTAATGTCCAATCTGAACTTTCCCTGATACAGCTTCATTCCATTTCCTCATGCTCTATCATAGATCACCAGAGAGACAAGAACAGCACCCCTTTAGGAAGCTGTACACCGAGATGAGGTCACCTCTCAGCCTTCTATTCTCCAAGCTGAACAGACCTCCTCAGTAGTCTTGCCCTTGAGATCTCCATAATCAGAGCTCTTTAAAAGCAACTTGGTCAACTCTATCTTGGATAATACAGCATAGCTGACCCTACCGTAGGTCAGAGAATGCACTAGACAACATACCAAAACCTTCCAATCTCACATTTCTATGAGTCTTAAAAACCTACTGCTCTTTTTAAGTTACTGTAGTAATATGCTGCTACTCTAATTCATAGAACCAGTGGGTAATTTAATAGATCAGTGTGACATTGTCTGACAGTGAAATATACACTTGCATAATTAGAAATATAATGTATATAATAAATTTCATCATGAACAACATATGATATTGATTATTTATATACTGTCTATAGTCTCTCTAAATTGTATTAAACCCTGTTGTTCAAAGCTACTCTAAAGACATTTTTGGGGTGTATTTTATCTAATTATCTAATAAATTAATACAACAAGGGAGCTCATTAAATTCAGAGCAAGGAAGAAGGAAAAGGTGTTGCTAGAACTTAATTAGCAAGATACAAAGATACCAATTAACACCTATAGCTCAAGAAAAAGAAAAACTTTTTTAAGCATCATGCTAAAAAATACATTCACAGCTGGTTACACATATTTTAGTGGCATGCAACTAAATGTGGTGCTAGTGTTGATATTAGGTAAAAGAGATCATGTAAAGGGAAAAACAACTTTCCCAGGGTAGCAACCGATATTCCTTTTTATTGGTATGAACACCATCTCTTTAGCTATTCAGATTAATGACAGAGTAATTATGGAAAAAATTGTGCTACAGAAATGGCTAAGAATGATTTCATCTTTTTTTCTACCAGATGTACCACACTAATGTGTGCCAATAATAATTTAAATATACAGTTTGTAATTAACACCTCTGACAAGCTAGAAAACAATTATTTTCTTTTTAATATAATAAACTGACTGCTAAGAATAAGATCCTACTTATAGATCTTTCTTTTTTTCCTGAATTTGAATGATGTTACCATGAGATCTAACGGTCACTGAATTTTAAGTAACACAGGGAACCATCTCACTCTAAAGATTCAAAATGAGCATGAAAAGCCATAACCAATGAAGGAAAAGCTGGTTATTTTTCACATGCTTTCCTGTTTTCTAGAGATTAAAATGTTCCTAAGATGAATAAAGAGACCTAAATGTTTCTAAATTACAGTGTAAACTAAAACAAGAAAAATTTAGGATGGACAAGAACTTGCAAATAGAGAACCAGAAGAAATACTGTCTTCAGAGTGCATATGAAATACAATACTTTTACAAAACTAAGGCATTGGTGCCTGCAGGGCATTTTATTATATCCTTAAAGGATTTAGAACAAACCCATCTCTGAAGGAATTAAGAATTATTTTTTTTATTTTTTTTTTAAGACTGCAAAAGGCTTACTTTTTCCTTTCAGCTGTGGCAGCATGTGCACTTTTCCATGATAAATAGTATTTGTCTATAGAAGAATCTACTCCATCTGTTGAAATGGAATCCAAAATACCCCAGATCTTGAAATACATCAGATATAAGAAACAGCACGCAAGACACATCAAAATTAACTGAAACAATAGCTATCTCACTTATTTGGGTACCAGAAGTTTAAGTATACCAGTATACTTTGCTATTCAAGGGCTATCTGAATACAGAGCAAGAGCAGAGACCATGTTCCAAAGAGAGTGTCTAAGCACTGGGATATACAAAGTGCAGAGGACAGGAGGTCATATTTACTTCTCATTTGTGGACTTGCACAGATGATGCGTTAGTTTCTTAGTGTGCTGCAAGGTTTCTTTTCAGTGCAGATTCAGTTTGCACATGAAATCTTAAAATACGTACCTCAGCATGCTGCTGGTTTCCTCAAAGCAGTTTTCCTCCTGGTGGAACAAAATTTGAAAATTCCAAACATGGAATCATCTGTAGATCCCTCCTGCAAATTGAATGCAAGGTCCTCCATCAGTTAGCATTCTGTGCATGGGCAATTTATGCCTAGAACCTGTAACTGTCATTGACTTCCTTGCCTGTGAAAACATAATGGGGATGAACACTTCTAGAACCACAGAAAACCATGAGAAATTAAATTGTGGTCTTTCCTTCTTTATGCATCATTAGTACATGAGGTAGATGCATCTGACACCAAATTGGTTCTGATATGTTCAGAAGTATGCAGACAGACCGTTATGACTATGGTTTAAAAAATTAACTTTCAAGTATGATTTTAATATATTGCATCTTTTTATTTATCACAGTGAAAACACTACCTCATCAAGCATTTCTAATCCTGGGGTCTTAAACGTGGCTAAGCATCCTTCTCCAGTTTATTACACCCAGTTAAGCCCAGGTGTAGGATTCATACACCAGACTGTAGGCATCTGGTGGTATTTCTGACTTTATGCAGTATCCTGCTGGCATTCAAATTGCTGCTCTGAAACAGTATGAGTATTATGTCACATTGGCCAGCCCAGCCAGCCCAGGACACCTAAACTGACACTAGGTGTGACAGTTTAAGCGTCCTAATCTCTTCCTAAGCGTTCTTCCTGATTTATAGAGAGATAAGAAAGGAGGTTTGACCCAATTAAAAATTTTATTGCAAACTTAATCTGCATGGACTACAGTGTGATTGTCTGACAATACATGACTGAAGGACTTTCTTTTTAAATTGAAGGAGGACTTTATATTAAAAAGCAGTCTGATGTTTAAAATTTTGTAAAGCCCAGGGAATTCAAAATATACATCCACCACCCCTCAGGACAGGTTTGGGGTTTTTTTTGTTTGTTTGTTTCATTGTTTTTTTTTTTTTTTTTNTTTTTTTTTTTTTGTTTTTTTTTTTTTTGCATCAAGTATCTAAGCCATGTTCCTGTCCCATTTTTCTCCTTCTGTCCCTTTGTTTTCCTGAGCCACCAGTCTCATTTGTGTTACAAAGCTGTGAAGCAGAGACAGGTGAAATCATCTTTCTCCTTCTGTAGCTGAGCAATCCAAAGAAAAAATCTAAGCTTCACAGAGCACTGGAACAGGCTGCCCAGAGAGGTTGTGGAGTCTCCTTCTCTGGAGACATTCAAGACAAATCTGAACACATTCCTGTGTGATTTAATCTATGTGATCTGGCTCGGGCAGGGGGTTTCGAGGTCCCTTCCAACTCCTAACGTTCTGTGATCCTGAATCATTATAATATGGTTTAGTAAACTTTGGATGAACAATTTTCAGAGTAAATTATCAAGCATATATATAAAATATAAATAAAAGATCTATTTCCCTTTCCACCTCAAGTGTGACTATTTGAATTTCATAGAAATTCAAGCTCAAAAAGAGGTAGCTCAGAAGACTATTCAAGATGTATATGACTTTGGAACCAATTAAGTAATTCAAATTGTTCTGTATAGTCAGGATATGCAATTCTCTCACAGTGGGTAATCTTTAAGTCTTAGGTTATAGTAGAAAGTGTCATCACTGATTGACTTGATTTTTCAAAATCATCTAAGTTAATTGTAGATCAGATGTTCTTCCAAAATTATTAAAGACAGGCTGTGTCTTTGTTGGGAGAGTGGTGGGGTCAGCTTTCCATCTGAGGTAATAGTTGAAAGACTAGTAATCATACTATATCTTTTATTAATATATATAATGACCCAATCAACACCTTCTCTCTATGCATGCACTTTTAATGGCATTTACTTCAGAGGCCTCATAAATTCGCAAGATTCTATAATAAAAATCTGTAAAGAATAGAAAAGCTAATATAATTTTTTAACTTGACTTAATAGATTTGCATGTTATTCAAAGTCTTCATTCTCAATAACACAGGTAGATTTTTCAGAACTGATTTTTATTTATAAGCAAAGAAATAAATCCTTGAAGCACCTACAGTAAATTTAGGACATTTTCATCACAGAATTATTTGCGTTATCATCCTTTCCCACCTGGAGTACTGCAACAAACTCTGAGGCCCCCAGTACAACAAAGACATGAGGATTTTGGAGTGAGTCCAGAGGAGGGCCATGAAGATGATCGTAGGGATGGATCACCTCTCCTTTGAAGAGATGGATTTGGGGTTGTTGAGCCTGGAGAAGGCTCTGTGGAGACCTTATTGCATCCTTCCAGTACCTGAAGAGGCTTACAGAAAAGATGGAGAGGGACAGTTTATCAGGTGGTGTAGTGATAGGACAAGGGGTAATGGCTTAAAACTAAAATAGGGTAGATTTAGATTTAGATAGATAAGGAAAATATTATTCACTTTGTGGGTGGTGAGACACTAAGTCGTCTCCCAGAGAAGATGTGAATGCTTCCTCCCTGGCAGTGTTCAAGGACAAGCTGGATGAGATTTAGAACAACCTGGTCAGCTGGAGGATGTCTCTGCCCATAGCAGGGGGGTGGAACTAGAAGATCATTGAGATCCCTCCCAGCTCAAGCCATTTTGTGATTATATGATTTTTTTTTACTGTTCATTATAAGAAAACAGCAATCTACCTGGCAGGCAGACTGTTACACTTTCTTATCTTATTCCTCTGTCTTCTTCTACCAACTTTTCAAAGATTATTTATTTTTTAATGTACATTTGACTTAAAATTTGTCTCAACAGTGTCAATTTTAATGGTGACTGCATGCTATAATATATGAAAGAACATGATTTTTTTAAGTTGCAAACATTTTGACCACTCCTTCTACAGAATAAGAATTTCATATAGTGAGTATTGTATTCATGCCTACCCTTGCAGACAATTTTTGTTCTGTTTGTTAAATAGCAGTTTTAAGTTTTCTGTCCTCAAGGGATCAAGGTGCTGTATCCACTAGCTAAGAAAATATAGATCATCTGATAGCTTATAAAAAATGACTGATTTTTTGGTATGATTTTTCTGGCAGCTGTGTTTAGTGATTCATAAGTCCAAATATAAATTATGTAAAAGGTTTTAGAAGCTTTATGCTGTGGGCATGAATTTCATCTTTTTACATGGATTAAGAAATCTGCATACTTTTCCAAATATTGTAAAAAGAATAGAAAGACATTTGTTCACCTTCATAAAAACTCTGACCCCACGTGAGTTTTCACAGTGTATTACTGATATCCCCCCAAACACTATTTCATTTAGCATTAATTTCAATAAACTTCAGATAAGTGTATCTTGATCATATTCATTATTAAGGGCAGAGAGGAATTTCAGTTCTCCGTGTATGTGTGTCATTAATGTTACTATACAGTCAGATTTTTTTTTAAAATTAAATTAATGAATCTTGAATCACATTCATAAGTATGAACGCACTCCAACTTTAAAAATATCTTTAAATAAAACCACTAAAGATAGAGAATATTCTGTCATAGGATCTGAAAACATAGAGCATTTGACAGAAAACAGTTTAAATATAGTGACATCTTTTCAGACAGGCATTTCTGACACCTTCCTTGTCTTAGCCTTATATAAGAACAGCTTCTTTGATTCTCTGTGAACCTTGGCAGCATTTTGTCCACTTGATTGATTTTTTTTTTTCTATTTCTTTTCTTGTTCACATGCTCCCTTTGATGATTTGGGTTTTGTTTATTTGTTTGTGTTTCAGTTGGATATTTTTTGTGTTTGTGTGTATAAAGCTATTTTGGATACTGAAACAACAGGCTTCACAATGTAGTGTTTGCTTATTCCTCAGACATTATGAGGCACAGGCAAACAGAGAAAGTCTTCATCCCAAAAGAATTTTTTAACTAAATAAATTATTGGCAAACTTTATTTCACTAAGACAAATGGAAGATTTTAATAAAATATAAATTACTTTGGCCAGCAGTGCCAAGCACCTTAAGTAGTTGTCAGGGATTATTTCTTCTAGACATAGTTAACTAGAAAACTGAAGAATTTTCCACCATGCATAGTCTAGACAATATTTTCTTTTATAAAGACATGGCCCTGACTTACGAACAGACCCCACACTCTGGACACCCAAGGTCAATTCCTGGCATTAGTCAAAATTCAAATTCTAGTATTAGAACAAGTTTTATTGTGAATGGGTTTTTATATCCATAAGTTTTTGGTTTTTGTTTTTTTTTTAGCATCCTCATAGGATTGCTGCTATCCATGGGATGATGAAACTATTGTACTTTTTAGAGTCATTTAATGTCAGTTTAAAAAAGAACAAAATTCTGCTGACAAAAGACTTTCTAAGAAATAGTTGTTATATGCTTAAAATGTATTACAAAAGCAGAGGTATTAACAATATATTCTGACCAGCATTATGTAAACAGTACACAGATATTTACTAAAAATAAAATTAAATAAGATTAGTACAAACAATGTAATAATGAGGACTAGTTGTACTGTCTCTTGAAATCATTGAAAGCAAGTGCTAAACTTATTTAAAAGTTTAAAATATTTTATATTTTTAATTCTCCTTTTCTAACCAGAAATTCAGAAAAGCAGTGTTATTACCATCTATCTTCATCAAATTAAACTTTGGACAATAATGTAGGTTTCATAATATAGTTTGGCATAGTATTTATACTTCTTTATTTAAGTGCACATATCTAAGACCAGACTTTTTGTTTGGATCTTTCAAACCTTATTTAACTGCTTACATGGTCGAAAATCTGTCACGTCTCACCTGAAATTCTTTGAAACATGAAACAAAAAATGCATGGTTTTTTAGTAAAAAATCTAAATGTTTGTCTCTTATCAGAAAACAGAAACCCAGCAGCTTCTTGTAGATAGTTGCATCCACTTTTTCAGTTTCCAGATGCCTTGTTTCCTTATCTCCTACTCAGATAAGAAATTGTAGCAAGAACCCACACCACGCTATAGATTCACAAAATTTCTTATTCCTATCATAATCAGCTGTTTCCATGCAGCCAACAATAATGCCAGTATTTATTTATATTATTATCTGTCCTTGAGTTTTATTTGGCTCAATGCACAGTCTGCAAGTATGCAGATGTTCATCCCCTCTGGACCACAGTGAAGTCTCCAAGTTAACTTCAAAGGAACTGCTGAAGAGATAATTAGGATGTGGTTGTCTTCTGAGTAACTTTGGGCTCTTGTTCTAATTCTCCCAACTTTACTGTATACAGGACACAGATGGTTTAAATAAATCATGTTTCTTCCTACTGCATACTCTTTTTGGAAGAGAATTATAGTCAGTATACCTGTTATTTAATAGACCAAGTAAAATGTGCTGCAAAAATGCTCGTTTTCTTCTCCCTGCAGTAATATGAAAAACACTTGTTTCGAGTTCCTCTTCTGGTAACTGGTGAACCTTCCTGTCCAGAAGTTAAATCTGTTTGGGGTCAACATCAAAAAGGCTAGCAAGCATTATTCAAAATATTTTTTTCTAATCTCTTAGGTTTAGTTACCAGGTTACTACACTCCAATATCACTGCTTTATAAAGATCGCAATAATTTGTTTTCTTTAAACCAATTTGTATCTTGTCAAAGTGAGATTGCAGTTTTACAACCACCTGGGGAATAAGTGATCCCATTCCATAAATAACAGAGTCATCTGCATAATATGTACTAAGATGTCCCTGTAGAATTCAGAGATATTATATATGAATAGTAAGATATAGGCTTGGTTAAGAGATTTATGCAAGAGAGATTTCAGTTGAAATGTCTAATATTTTCTAACACCAACGTTTTTATATCACCATACAGCCAAATCTGTGTAAGTAGTTTGAGAAGTTAGTGACACACATGTAAAGATGAAAACTTTAAAAAACAAAAGCTAATGTCAAAGCTGACAGAAATATAAGTAAGAAAAAATGAGAAGAAGTAATGCGTGGTTCCTTCCCTAAGCAGAATGAGAAACAGTGATCTCCAAATGCCAATACATAGAGCAGTAACTGAGTAACAGAATAAGCGCCAGAAGAAGAGTTTATCCCACTCCTACATTATCCCTTCAAGAGCTCTACAAGAACAGGGTGAAAAGAGGGAATAGTTTATTGAAGTTAAACTTGCTGATTTAAGTACAATATAATCTCTGTAAATATTTGCCTATTGATAGATATCATCTAATCAGCTAACAATATTTTCCAACTGTTTATGACTAAAAATTATCTGTGGATGGAGAGAAACACAAGAAGTTGGAAGAGATTTTAAAACCCAATCTTGTAACTATTTGAAGGAAAAGACCTCATACTTTATTAATTACTGAGTTTTGGATCAAGTGCAAAATCAATATGACCTCATCCTTTTTACAAATAACCCCACTACTTCTAAAAAATGAACTGGAAGGAAGCTCATACAACTCTAATAAAAAACAGTAGTTTGTCAGATAGACATCAGACTAGAAGCAGGAAGTATTTCTGATTTTGCATAAATTCAGCAAACTATAATGTGTCCATCTTAATGGTCAAGGTGAAAAATGGCATAATCTTGCAGTTATCAAGCATTTCTCAAGAGTGTCATAAGGTTATGAAAATTTGTATAACTGTCAAACCTTATAATGAACAGTCAAACCTCACAATGTCCTAGTATTCGTACTTGTAAATCTTCCATTAGAAAAATAAAATAGATAAAAGAAATCAGATTTGCTCCTTTAATCCTAATAAAAGAGTATGGAATCTGCAATTTTGTTGTTGATAGTTTCTTCATATGTGTCAGTGAATTTACATTATGACAAATCAACTGTTGCAATATCCTTAAAAATAGGTTAGGTTAACTAATCATTCTGAAATCATGTAAAATCATCCTTTACACTTACCTGAAAAAAGCAGAACAAGTTATGAGCAAAATTTTTAAGCAAATGAATGTAAAATAGAATAGTTTAACAAGTCATTGAAATAATAAAGTAGAACAAGTTGAAATATTTTAAAAAGACTAAGAAAAAGGCACTTAGTAAAGAATCTAAAAAGGCATGGGATGAGAGAACAGTGGGACTAGGAAGGGGCAGGGGCAGAGAAATGTGTGAGGCCTCAGAAAGTTTTTGTCAGGAAAAGAGGAAATAGTCGAGGGAAGAGGTTTTATTGTAATGTATTTTAAATACAGTTGGTTTTCTGTCTCCTCCCAAACAAGGAAAAAGTAGCTAAACACTGACCCTGGTAGGTTTGAGGTATTTTATTTTTAATTTCAATCTTAACTAGAGCCAGAATACATCTGGATTTCCTCAGACATGTCCTCCCTTTTCTGACGAGAAATTTTCTCTGTCTGGGAACCAGAGAAGTTTGTGCCCGCAGCTGGGATGTCCAGAATTTCCAGACATGTTCACTATGCACGTACAGATTAGCTTTGCAGAAAAGGCACAGTGAGTCTGCTGTTTCTGGAAAGCATCAGTACACTGTGCATATGTGATACAGTTGGTCTGTGCACAGGCAGCAAGCCTAGTGTGCTCCAAACACATTGTATTTATGGAGCACCCTGTGACAAGCACATGAGCTTCTATCCAGGATTTCCAAGACAGAAATAGTTTTAAATCTTTTGAGGATTTTTCTCCTGCTTCCTAGAAAAGTCATCCTTACCACAAGTATGAGTGGCACTGAAAAAAATTCTGAAAGAAGAAATCACAAAAGCTGATAAGATCACAACCACCTTAATGAATGCAAACTGTAGGGACAAACATCAGAGGCAGCTCACTGTGATTTATGGAATCATCTCTAACCAAAATCTAATGTCCATGGTATCATTAGGCTGTTAATAAGGACAGTCAGTGTCATGAAAAAGATTTTGGTCTGCTGTGATTTCCAAACCCCAGAGAAGCAATATATTTTTATGAAGAGCAGCCCTTGCAGCTGCCTTAAGGCAATGAGTACATACATTGGTTAATGAGCATGAGTTAAATGCAATAGTTAATGGTTCAATAGTTGTGCTGAAGATCTAAAGAGATTATGTCATATTTTTTTATAGTTGACCAAGATACTTCCTTCATAAAAATACACTTCAACTTTTTTTACCATTACCACTTAAAAATATAGGAATAATAGTCACCTTACACTTTCAGATAAACAATGCTTGAACACTTGAAGTCTAGTTAAAAAAATAGGTGGGCATAAATTGTGGGCATAGGTGCGGCCCAAAAATTTATAGGAACAAAACAAATTGGCCAAAGTCAGCCTTTATATGCATTGTGAAGGAACTCAAAAGTTGAAACACAAAGAGACAGTATTTCAGAGACAATGTGTCTTCAGAAATTGCATAAATTTGAATTGGCAATATGCCAGCTCCTACTGTTTCATATCCATTTAAAGTCTTTGGTTAAAGTGATAAAGTGGACGAGTCATATTTCTCTGATAATATTATGCCTGCAGGATGCAAGTGATAAGTGGCAGAATTGTCATTAACATAATATGACAATGCCAAATTAATTCTAATTACCCTGATTTTTGAACATTTAAATGAAAATGAAGACATTAAAGGTAACTAATTACTGAAAAGGCTATTTCTGAGAATAAAATATGAAAGGTTTTTTAGAAAGATGTAAATAGTGTAAAACAATGGGCCTGAACTGTCTAACATCTTGTAAGTTTGTTTATTTCTAATGAACCTGCTTGAAAAAGCAGTATGATTTTGTTTTGCAAAAAGCTTGAAAAATGTAAGGTATCTTGCTGCTAATTAAATAATTTATTTTATCAAACATATGGGCACTGAAAATAAAATAACTGCTTCATTATCTGTAATTCTCTGTTCAAAAGAAAATTACAGTTCATATTTCAGCTGATTTATCATAATGAATTTGTAAGCAAAAGAGTAAGTGGTTTTGGGATTATCATTGGACTTTACAATCTTAGAGGTCTTTTCCAACCTTAAAGATTCTATGATTCTATGACTGTAATACATAGCAGAAATGCATTAATAATGGTCTTTGAAAAATGTACTTACTGAAAACTATTAAGCCCTCACAGTTCAGTGGAACCTCACGAGGAAAACATGACAATTTCTAAGATTGAATATATTTCAAAACAACTCACATTGCAAATATCTACAGAAATTAAAATATTAAATACTTAAGGGGATTGCTATATGATTTTATGACAGCATTTGATTATGTTACGTGTTTTGTTTATACCCAATTTCTATATCTCTAAAAAGCTTACCATTAAAAAACAAATTATCGTCTTCTAACATAGAAAACCAAATCAGAAATCTCAGGGATACTTTTGCCTTCTGTACTAGTAAAAATTTAAGTTTAAGCTACTCATTTAGTGTTTGGGGTAAAGAAATTCTAGTAAATGAGTATACTGCATGCTCTCTTTCCCCTCTGACAAACAGTAACTACAAACTTCAAAATGAATGTGCCTGGTCTACAGCAGCCATCCTGTTAGGTGTGTGCCTGGGGCTTGTTTTCAGCCCTGGCTGTTTAACATTGCAAGCTGATTCAATAATGTACTGCCAAGACCAGGCTAAGAAGAATTAGTGTCAGAAGGTTTACAGCAATAGTTAAATGAATTGCATTCAGTCATTATAAATGTTGACTTGCCACTCACACTTCATGCAGTCTGGTGAATTGAAAAGGAGCTACAAAATCCCAGTTGAGTTTTGTATGGGGGAAGAGATTTTTTTTTTTTTCCCCAAAAAAAGTTTGCATAAATCACTGGAACCTCTGGTCTGGCTAGATCAGATACCTCAGCCAAGATGAGCGGCATCCCTCACCTTCCCCTGTTGAATGTACAGCTCAAGTGTATGAGTATCCAGAAGGTACTAACTGAAAATAAAACTGAGGGACAGACTATATTAATGCAACTTCGTTGAGATGCTTCTGCCCTCTTGTAAGTGCCACAATACAGTTCATAGGAAATCTATGACTTTCTGTTCTGATCCTCGCAAGGTTGAAGCTTACAATACTCTGAAAAATACAGAATCAAATCCAATAAATGATTTCAATGACCACTTCTGTATGGCATCATACTGAAGTTTTTGAGCCTCCAAAAACCCAATTTAGAGTTAGGCATCTAAACTTCCTCAGTAATCCAGAGGGAAAGCCTCTGAAGAGCAATCCAAGCACAAATCCTGCCAAGAGAATTTACCAAGCACAAGGCTAGAGGAAAGCAACATTCTGACCAAGCTGAGGAACCTATACCAGGACTACAGGCACAAACTTTTTTCCACTCCTAATCTAAGACCAGGGATAATTTCCTGAGAATAAACATCCACAATTACTCTGTTTTCCTGTGAAAAGTAAGTTAAAGAGTGGATGAGGACTTCTTTTCCATTTAAAAAAGTATCTTGTCATAGCTATTAGCCATAGATAGTGCTGTAAGTTCCTCCTCTCTCCTAGAGATTTAGCTATCCATGTATCAAGGCACCAAGACCAGCTCTGGTCTGTGTCCTGATGTGGGGTTCCCAGTGCAAGAAAGACATGCAGTTTCTGGAGTGAGTCAAGAGAATAGCCACGAAGATGATCTGATCCTTTAGAGGTCATCTAGTCCAAGCCCCCTGCCTTTCTTCACAGAAATAGCCATTAGTTTGGAAAAAACCAAGGCCAATTTGTAACTTGTGGTAGGAGGGAACATTTCAGCCACTTGTGGCACAGAAATGGGGGGGAAAAAAAGAATTAATCCGTAGTCTAGAAATGAAGAAAAGATTTGGAATGCTGCATTTACTCTAATTTATCCTGTAATTATCCTAATTATGGAATTAATCAGTGTTTGAAGTTGGGACTTCCATTCTTCTAACTGCTTTGAGATTAGTTTTATTTACATCTGTACCACCTGAATGTTTCCCAGGTTTAAGTTTGTTATACTTCTAACAAGTAGTTAGAACAGGTAGAACAGTTAGTTTGAACAGGTAGAACAGGTAGAAAATGTGTTCTCAGAAAAATAAAATCTGAAAAGGTTCATTTGAACTGCATTTCAGCATGGCAGCATTTTTATCAGGTTAATGGAGAAGTCAGCAGTCAATTATGTCATAAAATTAACTCTGCATTGTTGCAGAATCCAATCCTCTTCCCAGCTTAAAACACCAGGAAGGATAAAAATACGCAACTTGCATAAAACCAAAATTACCCATGTTGCACTTTCTTTCACAGTTCACTACATATTTGAATCATTACAGAAAATTGTATCAAGCAGGTAGAGAGCTTTATCAGTACTTAGCATGTAAAACAATTTATAAAGCACGAGTATAGAAACATACTAGAAATCAGATATCTTGAGCAGCTATAATCACTGGGATGTAGGAAACATGGCTACTTGTTATAGATCACTGTTTGCATAAAAAGGAAGTAATTCTATCAATACCGTTATGGAGATAGACTGTAAGCAGAAGCTTTTTTCTTATTTTCTTTGCATTTCACAAGTGAAAAATCATTTCAACAGCAAACTGTTTCTACAAATGTCTATTTCTGATCTCCTTTACTTCACTAGAATAATTATATTTGTTAGCATTCTTAGTGAAGCCTTAATGACCTCTTGCATATAAATGATATCATACCATACCATACCATACCATACCATAGATTGAATCGTGATGTATTTGCCTGTTAGATAAGGAAATTTGTTTGTGTACCTCTTTCACTTAGAGTTCATTTACATATTCACAAACTTTCATGAGTTGGAGAGCAGGTGATATATATAGTTTAAGTTCCCTAAGTATTTACTTTTTGTAAGGCTGATTTTAATTTCATCAATGTCATGGCAGAGCCACAAAGAAGATTAAGGGAGTGAAACTCCTTCCTTATGAAGGTGTTCCAAGCTGAAGGAGCTGGGACTCTTTAGCTTGGACAAGAGGAGACTGAGGGGTGACCTCATTAATGTTTATAAATATTTGAACGGTGAGTGTCAGGAGGATGGATCCAAGCTCTTCTCAGTGATGGCCAGTGATAGGACAAGGAGCAATGGGTCCAAGCTAGAGCATAGGAAGTTCCATGTGAATGTAAGGAAAAACTTTTTCACCGTAAGGTTGACAGAGCGCTGGAACAGGCTGCCCAGAGAGGTTGTGGAGTCTCCTTCTCTGGAGACATTCAAGACCAATCTGGACATGTTCCTGTGTGATTTAATCCAGGTGATCCTGCTCAGGCAGGGGGGTTGGACTAGATGATCTTTTGAGGTGCCTTTCAACTCCTAATGTTCATGTTTCTGTGATCTTCAAGATTTACTTTGGGGTAAGTAAATTTACTTTTGGGGTAAGCTTAAAAGTCCATTGGCATGATCCAAGGTGATGGAAACCTGAGCAACAACAGTTTAACAGCAAGGCTACTGCAACAGATATGTAGTCAGTAGTTGAAAATACAGGTGACAATTTGGATTCTTGGATGGCCTGTACACAATCTGCCTTCCCCATTTGTATGCATGTTTGTAGATAAGAAAAGCCCTTTACTGAGTTTGGGAAGAATGTACTCTGGGAAAAAACTTCTACCAGATGCTTTTCCAAATAAAAAGTGTATGTCTAGTAAAACGTAAATTAATAGCCCCCCCAGAAAACCATTTTGAGAATTAAGGAATATTTAAAGAAACAGATCCACTACATTCTCAGCAACAAAATAAATAGCCAAGCAGGTTTATTTATTCTGTCACTTTGAATCATCTGAAAGTTAGATGTCTTCCCAAACTCACCTTGAATCTCTCTATGGAGCATAAAGAGAAATAGGTGCCTTCAGAGATCAATTCACTCTGTATTTTTAGCGGTAGTGGTGGTGGTAGTTTAAGAACTATGTTACAATTGTCAGACTGTTTTTCAGTTCAAGGCCACCTCTCCTCCTACACAACATTATTTTTGAATGACAGAAATATTTGTTTCATTTTATTAGGCACATTTTAAATTATAAAGTGAGCATTACCTGCTTAGAGAAATTCTCCACGTTCAGCAAAAGCTAACTAATACTTTGATTCAAACTTGTGTTTCTCATCAAATCAATGACCTGCTTGAGGAAAAGAAACCATTCAATTTGAATTGCAGCAGTTAGATACAAAAGTAGATGACTTTCTTTTCATTTACTGAAAGATCTCTAGATACAGAAAGGGAAAAGGAGACCCTCTGTTTCTGTCTTATAAAAGAAGTTCCTATGCATTACCTTTACAAAGCTCTTAATAGATCCACAACTTAAATAGCTTTTCAAGGTGGGATTTTTTTTTTTTTTTACATTTTTCTCCCTAAAGGATGTATTATTTCAATCCTTCTCACAAGCCCCCCAATTCAACAATGGATTTCACAGTTTGCATTCGCACCTGAATCAAAATGCCCAATACTGAACCCAGTTGAGAAAGCTTAATAGAATCAGAAAATCTTGTGTGATGGGTGCTGTTTTTATTTAATCTCTGTACTAGACATTAAGTGCTTTATGAAAAAAATATGTCCTGGTTTCGACAGAGATAAATTTTTTTCTATTAGCCAGTGTAATTCTGTGGATGGATTAAAGCTATAATAGTTTGGATTTGGTATGAGGCTAATGGTATTCTCAGGTGCATTAAAAAGAGTGGCCAGCAGGCCAAAAGGTAATCTTCCCCCATCTACTCTGCACTGGTGAGGCCACATCTAGAGTTCTGTGTCCGGTTATGGGCTTTCCCCTGGAACACAGGAAGTTACATCTCAATATAAAGAAAAACTTCATTCTGAGGGTAGCAGAGCACTGGCACAGGCTGCACAGAGAGTCTCCTCTGGAGATATTAAAAGCCCACCTGAAAGTGATCCTGTGAAACCTGCTCTAGATGATCCTGCTTAAGCAGAGGGATTGGACCATGTGATCTCCAGAGGTCCCTTCTCTGATTCTGTAATTCTGTTATAACACACCAATATTTTTAGTTGTTGCGAGGTAGTTGTAGTATCTACACTGAGTCAAGGACTTTTCAGATTTCATACCCTGCTAGGTGCACAAGAAGCTCAGATGACACAGACAGGACAGCTGACCCAGCCTTGTGAAGGGAATATTTCTGAAGATTTAGCATCGTGCTCCATATACAACTGGGTAAGCTATCTGGGAGGTGGAGTAAGAGATCAGAAACAGACTGCGTATAGGGCTGTTTATATTTTCATCAGTTGTCATCGTTATTGTCATTGTCATCACCACCACCATCTTCCTTTTCTGTGCCTTTAAAGTATTTGACTGTCTTAATCTCAACCCACGAGTTTTTTTCCCATTCTTCTCCCCATTCTCTTGGGCCAGGGAAAGGAGTAAATGTGTGGTGCTTAGTTACCATCAGGGTTTAAGCCACAAAAGCATCATTCAATACGCATATTTAAGTATCAGAATCTAACTTATGCCTTGGTTTTGGTATTTTTTCTGTTTTGTGGAGTCTTTTTCTTCTTTCTTTGGAAATTCTAGACCTAAGAGTATAGAATCACCGTTCTCTTGCTTTAATAAAGTCTGCAAAGGACTTGTGAAACCAATCATTCAGAAATGCGGTATGCTTCAATATGCAAAGCATTATTTTAGTAAAATTATCCTTATTACAGTCACAGAGAAGGTTAAATGGTAAGTTTCCTAGATACAGTACAACTAATGCTTTGTTGGTGCTCCTTTTCATCTCCAGCAAATGATCCGACAAATGAACAATAAGTTCTTCCAGCAGGCACAGATTAAGCCACACATAAGTAAATAAAAGCAGCTGTTAGAAATAAGTGTAGAAATAAGTGTTAGAACTAAGCTTCCCTTAGCTGAGACTTTTAGCAGATTATTACAATGACCCATATGCATTTTGTAGCAAACGAATGGTACTTCCTAACACTCACAAACAGTGTTTAGCATCACAGGCAAAACAAGAGAGGAAGAATTCAGGTTTGGCCCTTTCTAGTTCAGTACTGCTGTCTTTAACTGGTGTACAAACTTGTGAAACTGTTCTTTAAAGTGCTTCAAATTCTTACTGAAGTTCCGACACACACTAAAAAAATCCCTCAATGTGCCCGAGTAGATATTTTTCCAGTTTTCTTCTCTCAAAGGGACTTAGATACAAAGAGAACTTCCCAGAACTTGATTGAACTGCAAATTTGTTTATTTTAATTTGGATTTAAAAAGTTCCAGAGATACTTTTATCCGAAAAAAACTGTTATAATGTCTCTGGAAAGGATTGCATCTCACAGGTCTTTGCTGATGTTTTCTTGCAACTACTAAGCCTAGAACACAGGAATGGGAACAATAAATTCAAGCTGAGAGCATCTGTAGAGCTCAACAATTTTTTTCTTAAATTCATCCATGTGTGAGATTTTTCTTATTTGGAACTTTGTAACAAAAATCTTATGATTAAAGACAGACTTTTTAAAAAAGTTGTTTGGTTGTTTTTTTCAAGGTTCACAAACCTTTCCACAAACCTGGGCTAAGTTTTAAATGATCCAGGCTAATAAATGATTTTGAATGGTTTCACAGGGGTTGATCTGTAATCAGGCAAAACTTGGTGATTTGGTTTAGCTTTTTTGTGATTTGTTTCAATTTAAACCTTGAAGTGAAACTTGAAGGATTCCAATTCATATGAACCAAAACTTAAAATATTCATTCAAAACCAACTGTAGTAAAACTGCATTAGTTTTAGGTCGATCTTGGAGGTAGTTTGGGGGTAAGCTATTTTCACAGACTATATGCCCGTGTGGAATTTTGAATGCTCACGCTTGTTGTTGAATCATTTCTAAGCATCCATCAAGGAAGGACTTGGCTCTTGTGACCTGCAATAAAACCAGTGTTAGGATTTTGTCGTTTGCTTTACCTAGTAGGTCATAGCTACTTATAACAGGGTTTGGAATTTTTATGATGGCATATTAAAATACATGGTTTGGGAGGGAGGTTTGCTGATGTTATGAGAATCATAATGTATATAAAGTTGTGGAGGGGAGGGGAGATGAAAACTGCAGGGCTAAAAATAAAATCAACAGGAAGTTTAGCTCTTTGAAGCCTTTTTATATTAAAAAAATAAAATAAAAAAATTTTCCAGGCTCATTCATAACTCTACCCTTACTTCAAAGCTGAAATAAATACTTCTGTTGAGGTGTACTTCTCCTACCAGTGCTAACAACACTGGTCCTAACATCCCTCACAGAGGTGTTAGTAACCTGAGTCTTTGCCATCACAGCTGCAGTCTTTTCCACTAAGGTCAGTTTTCAAGCCAATGCCGTTTACTATTCAGAAGCTGTTGAATAGCAACTGGAGGTTATCATTAGGTCGAACAGTTCGAAACATGCTTAACCCTGTGCAATGAGCTGTTATCTGTTGATCACTTCCTGCCCCTGACAAAAAAGGGGGATGGATGATCGGAATTCAAAATTCATGCAGCCAAGTCTCACCTATCACTATCAGAGCTTGTGAAAGCAACTTTTATAGTTCCTTCCACTAGGACTGAAGGGGAGAAAGGGCAGAGAAATCCCTCCGTCTCTTTCTGATAGGAGAGCTGGGTATTGGCAACTGTAAACCCAGCCACATTTACAAAATTACTTATTTCTATTATTTAAGTAACGTGGAATTAGAAAGTATGTCTGAGCTCTGCAGATATATAAAAAAATATTGCCAGAGGCAGGAATCACTTTTGCAGTATCACCATATCACTGCTTCACTGCTTCGCTGCACATAACCTTATTTCCAATTAGTCTGAGCTCCCTGAGAGTCAATTGGAGACTATATAAACATTCTAAACACATACTGTGCATGCCACTTCAAATTTACCACTGACACTTTACTATATTTCTATCAATTATTCCCAGGAAATAGGCCATATTGCACCAAAGTCATGGTTTAACAGTGTTTAATTTTTTTTTCTCCAGCCATCAAATATTTAAAACACACACACACAACTCTGCAGATAAACTATTTGTTGTATTTCAATTTTTTAATTTTTAATTTTTTAACAAAATGCAGCACAATTAAGTAAATTTATATATCTGATTATTAAGGAAGATGAAAAATTGTACACTTTGGAGTTTATTCATAAGCAATGACATGCAAATAACATTCAAGTGTCATTCATACAGATTGAAATGGCAGGCCAAAATCTTACTCAGTTTAAGCAGCTGCTTTCATTGACCCACAATACCACATGCAACTTCACCTCACCTAGCAAGTCTAAATGCTTCTTTCCATCCAATCCATAAATCCAGGTTGAATCTTTTCCATATAATCTTTAGAATTCAGTCTATACATTAAATTCTCCCTCAGAAATATTTCCTGAGAGAAAATTCAAAGGGACAAAATCAGACTCCTGAGGCTTACATTCTTACTTCTCCCTAATGGCAAAGAATAACTCTTGTAATTTCCCAGGCATTTTAATCATATTCAGCTCTGAGACCTGACACTTTGCAGCTCTTAAATTGTAACCCAATAAATACTCATATGTAGTATTTTCTCAGTCAGAATTCTTGCATTCATATAATTCTAATTAAAACTGGATCCCCATACCCTGATTAACCTGCAGCATGGTAGATATCTCATTCAATATGTGAGGAGGCAGAAATATCATGGAAGCAAGCAATAGCAAGATGTAAAACAACACAAAAAGAGGCAGATCATTGAAGAAAGGTATCCAAGCATGATACAGATATATGATACAAATATAAAAAATTTTAAGATCAAATTACTCCTCATCCTCTTGGCTGGACAAGAGTAAGCTGAAGGAGTTATTTACTTTGTTTTTGTTCTGCATTAAAGATACCAGATGTATACTCTTTATGTATAGAATGTATTTCTGAGCTCTTTCCCTTTCCTCAGAACCAATGGAGATGGCTTTTACATTCCTTATTGACTGAATTTCTGGACCTCCAAGGAAATTTCTGTAAACTAGCAACTGTAAACATTTCATATTGTAACTGACAGAAAGTAAAATATATATCCATCTAAGAGTATGGACAGGAATGCAAATGGAAAGTCTGCTGAAGCTTCTCTGGGAGGACACCTTTATGATTTTTTTTTTTCTTGGTCATATTTTAATCACTGTAAAATGGTGTTGGAGAAGGCCTATCCATTTGATACAGTGATGCTGACTGTAGATACACGAACAGTTAAAATCTTAAAGAGGATTTTTTAATCCATTCTACTGACTTTTAAAAGTATAATTTTAGAAATGTCAGGAATCAACTTACTATTCAGCTTTTTTGTTTCACTTACATTCATCATATCTCATCATACTGTGTGATTTTGAATTGCTTCCCTTTCTCTATTCCTAAATAAAATCTGCTAAAGAAGTGCCATTCCAACTCCACAGTTCAATTAATTGCGCAGAAAAAGATGAATTTCACACAGTGTCAGAATTTGGCAATATTTTGACTCAGCTTTTAACTACAGAAGGATAAAATACCCTGGGGAATGCAGTGATGAAGAGTTGACAATAACATTCTGTTCAGCCTTCATCAGAAAATACTGTGCATCTGAATGTGGGGTACCCTTCCATGCAAACCACTGGAAACAGAGCCTGTGGTTAGCATTCACGACAGCAATTGCTCAGCACCCTTGGGGATCTTGGGGTTGTGGGGTTTCTATTTATTTATTTATTTTATTTTTGTACTCTATTTTCCCTTCCCATATACAGTTTCTGGAAGCACAAAATAAAGGTTTTATAGTCATTTGAGTCAAATTTTGTTCTCATCCCTCCTTCTTCTCAAAATGGACAACTAAAATGCACCTATTGAATTATTAATTCTCAAAAACCTGATGTCAATATTCTTCAATGCTAATTAATTTTTGAGTATCAAAATAAGTAGAATGAAAAAGAAAAATAATGGTTAGTATTGCTCATTGTTTTACATTAGACCTCATCCCATAAAACAATAAAATGTATGGGGAGTGGAATCCTGTACTGCATTTGTAGTTACACCACTAAAACATAACCCTGTAAAGACATGATTTAGGATTTATTTTTACTGGTTTTTATGCAGGTTTTATTTTACTGATCGTAAGCCAACTGAAGATGACTACAGTAGGGTGAACAGGCTCAGAGACAAAAGCACCACAGTGAATTTCTTTTTATTTTCAGCAATGAGAACAATAATTTATCCAAGATCCTTCTTCCCCACACTAATGCCTTAGTCTTTCTACCTACATGTTTTTTTCTAGCTCGTTTATGTCTTTTATGCTACCAAGTGCAATTTTTTTTTACTCAGATAGTATCAGGATACGTGACTGAGATCTCTTCAAGATGTGGGAACTGATGCATTATACTCTCCTGGGCAAGCCACATTTCTTACTTCTTCAGTGGATAACCTGTCTCAGAGCTCCTAAACTGGACATTGTAATGTCAGGACACAAGTTCTGAAATCCATTAAAGGATTTCCATATTGATTACAGAAGACTAATGTTAGATGTACAGCCTAAATCAATGCTTGACCAGTAGAGAAGCTCAGGATTTTACCTTGCACCTACAGTTCCCTGTGAGGAACTCTAGACAGCTCTCTTGGTAGCGCAAAGAATTTGTAAGCCGGTTCCTTCCTCTCTCAATAACTGTATAGGAAACTGATTTCCTTTTCTGTACTTGCAATGGTAGTTATGGAATCTCAATACTTAGGTATTGTTTCCCCTGATTTAGGTGGTTAGAATCTTTCCTTGGATATTCAAACTTCAAAAATAAGACAAAATCCTTTAAAATCTGCTTTATAAAATCAATCCCACTGCCTGATAGGATGACTTATCCTGCCAATTCCTTAAAATGTTTTCTCGTTGATATGATATTTTTTTCTAGATAAACTATGATAAAAATTTATATATATATTCAATATGTAAAAATATAGGAGAAAAGGATAAGCATCATTGCAATTTGTTAAGACTGGAGTTTACAGACAGCTGAAATTTTTCTGCATTGGTTTTAATTTTAGTCCATAGCAGACTCATTCTGGGAAAAAAAAAAAAAAACCAAACATAAAATCTCAAACACCAGAAAAAAAACCAACCTAAAGATATGGGGTTTAGATTTATTTTTTAAATGTATATATTTTAAAACAAAAATTATAAAGTAACTTTGAGATGAAAAATACTAGTTTCCAAAGACTTCAACAAAGTTGAATATTTGTCCCATTCATTAGTATTCTAATGTTTCAGTTACATTAGAATAGCGAGGCTGCTGTTTTCTGATGTACTCTTCAACAACCGAATGAAATTATGTATTTTCAAAGCTTAAATTAAAAAATACTCAAAAAGTCTAAGATACTATACAGTAAAATAATAATAATAATGAAACCAGAATTAAAAATCATGAAGAGGCATCTATACATGCCATATTGAACCTAATTGCTCATTCAATGTAACCAAACTTTGAGGGACTCCACTAGTTACAGGCTTCCAGCCAGACTCTGTCCCACTGATCACAACTGGCTGGCTTCTTCCCTTCAACCAGCTCTCAATCCACCTCACTACTCTACCCCACACTTCCTCAGTCTATCCATCAGGATGATGTGAGAGACAGTGTGAAATGCCTTACTGAGATCAAGGAACGCCACCCCCACCCCACTGCTCATCATCCATCCACCTGGTTCTATCCTAGTAAAAGGCTATTAGGTCAGTCAGACATGACCTCCCCTTGGTAAAACCATGCTGACTGCTCCTAACAACCCTCTGATCCTTGATGTGCCTGGAGACAGCACCAAGGATAAGTCGTTCCATCACTGTTCCCAGGTGAGACTGACCGGTCTGCAGCTATCCGGGTCCTCCTTGAACTTTTTGAAGACTGGAGTGACATTCACTCTCCTCCAGTCCTCAAGCACATCTCCTGTTTCCCAGGAAATTCAATTTGTCTTCTTCTACAAGGCAACTTCTGCTGTGAAAGCAGATAACTTCATGTTGTAATTAAAAGAAAAATTCAGCTATAGTATAGCACAAATCTATTGTATTATGATTTTATATATATATATATATATATATATATAGGTATGTGAAGGCAATGCACATTGTATGTGGTTATCCTTAAAAAAAAAGGAATGCTACCAAGCAGATTCATATTGTAATTTTGTTCCCGTAACAAGCATAGCCAATGCAGAGATGACTATCACTTAGTCTAGTGTAGCTCATCAGTGCTTCAAGTTGTGATGCTTCCTTTAATCCTGCTGGAAACTGTTGATTTTCTAATTACTTCAGTATGAAACTTTCAGATTTGTGGGATTTACACAGCAATCTGATTCCAGTTAAATTACTGTACGTGATACATCTCTGAGAAGTACAG
Organism: Heliornis fulica; assembly: GCA_013399135.1. Classification (NCBI taxonomy): domain Eukaryota; kingdom Metazoa; phylum Chordata; class Aves; order Gruiformes; family Heliornithidae; genus Heliornis; species Heliornis fulica. The sequence continues at coordinate 232,661 of VXBZ01002762.1, forward strand.
ACAGCTGTATTATTAAGTGAAACTTTAAGACATTTCATTACAAAGAACATAAAGTTTCCATGGTATATATTACAATTCTCAGCCGAAAATCAGATCAAAGAGCCACATCATCAGAGAACACTGTATTAAATGATTGTTTATAAGAAGGCTTTTAACTCTATCTCTGCAACAAGAAATCATACAAGGCTGGATGAATGGCTGTAGAGACATATTGCAGACTAAGTGCAGACAATTTATTTGCTGCAACCCTGCATTCCTATAATGTTTCTCTGTGTGCCCTTTAAAGTGGAAACACAAACAGGAAAGTGACTTGCTTTGTGATAAATGAATGTGTCTGAAAACATGAGACAGTGAGAACAGCCAAAATAAGTGATCCAAGTCTGTTGAGCACACAAAAGAAAATGGGAGAGCATTTCTTTATAATGCCAATTTAATCAGAGATTCAGTCCTCATAGCCACAGAAGCCAATGGTCAAAATGAAGATATCATGCCATTATTCATGCTTGGTATGAGATAAATTATTTGAAGGAGGAGAAATGCTCCTATTCATAATAGAGATTTAGGTTTAGCAAGCTTTAAATAAAAATGTTGAATCCATAACTTGTGTATCTGATCCACTAACATTCATGAATATCTCTTCCTACTATATTGGTGCTAATCTCTACTGTCATAAAGGTCTTCCCGCTCCTTCATGTTAGCTTTGCTGAAGAGACAGAATTAATAATAGTAGGTTAGCAGAAGCAGAAGGGATTATTGCTGCAGAAGAGCATCTTGTGAAGCACAATGAGAAGTCTGATCTGCCTTATTCTCTTTATTCTTTAGGTTTTATGTTATATTATTTAACTTCTCGATCTTTTTTTTTTTTCCTACAAATATTTGTCAACATGTGTAATTGTATTGGACATAGAAATCATAAAATGAATGCATATCCACTTGTCAATAATTGGCATACAGTTACTCTTAAAAGGAAGTATTACTTCATATATCTCTTCCGTCTTTGTGTCCAAGATATTGATGGGTAAACCATGGCCTTACCTATATGCTTTGATGAACAGAACTTCCTGAGAAATATATGGAAGCGCTATGGAGTAGATAGTTGACAAGAGGCTGAGCACTCAAAGTACATTTCACCATGCTGTGCTGAGATATCAAAGTGACAGCGGATGTCCATAATGACAGGTTGCAACTTGTGACACAGAAAATAACAGACCCTTGCTCTGTGACCCACATTCCCAATTATTTTATTGAAACATAATCAAATGACCCTTAATGTGTCTATGACACGTTATATGTAACAGGTTCTTTGTGATAGGAAATTGGAGACCTTCTGAATTTGTGTTGACAACTTGTCTTTCTTAAAGGGCAAAAGTTGTTATCAACCTCAATGATTGAAGCCCAGCACGACAGAGTAATTCAATAGTAAGATTACTTGAATTTCTAGCAAAAATACCCTTGAGCTGGGGCCAGAATCTCTTCAGAAGTAGTTCAAGTAATTATGCCATGGATACATAAAGAGACATTAGAAGGCTTCAGGTGAAATTTCTAAATCTAAAGATCATGGATAGCTGTGAACCATCAGACAGACCAGCTCTGAAAATGTAGGTAGCAGAGGTAGACAATATTCTTTCTGCAAGGCACCAGTGTCAGCCTGGTCTCCTGCATACAGTGACACTCCTAGAGAGCTGACATACGCTAAGGGAATTAGGTTATCCTGCAACTATGGGACAATGAAGCATGGCTTCCAAAGGTCTGAAAAAGGATAAAGATCAATGCCAGTAGCTCCTGAAACATTTGATGCCTGGAGGGCATTCATCATATTTCCACTAGAAATTGTTTTGGAGGTAATAATAGTCTGCCAACTCTTTGCCAAGGGAAAATGCAGGAGGATGAAAGTGGGAAAAACTGGGAAGTTTTACTGTCTGTGTTTTCATGTTTGACTAGTACAGAATCTCATTTCCTTTTGATGTTGTGGCCAGGACTCTGCTAACCCTCGTAAGCATTGATTTATGGAGCCAGATAGAGATAAACCAGGAGCATATGTAATATTCATTTCAGTATTAACAGGGACAGAACATTGTAGACAGAAACTTATCTGCCTGGATGAAAATGGTTTATCTCAGGATGCCTGTGTGTGTTTCCCAGGAATTCTAATGTATTTGCATGTATGTACACATACATTATCTGAACATTTTATTCACAGTCAAGTTATTTCTACTTATTTGAAAAAAAATGATGAAAATCTTCCACTGAAAAACATAGTTTTCCCAGAGAATCTCAAAGTAAAACAGTGTGCCTAATAAAAAAAATCATCTGAATAACATACTACGTAGAGCATCAGGGCTTAAATTTCTTGTTGAAATAATTTTCTGGACTGCCTTTATGAAGTACTCCTGTGGCAGTTTGCCTTTCTGGAATTTATGGATTGGGTATGTGAAGTCAAAACCCACCGATCTGTCTGTCGAAAAAATGTATTGATTTAAATATACCTTCCTGTGTTTGCTGTTTGGGAATAATGTAGTGTCAATTTAATGGTCTATATAAACTGTGTCATCTGCTATTAAAGTTAAATGAAATCTTTCTGGAAAGGCTTCTACAGTAATTAGGCCAGTAGGAGTAACAGCTTCAACAGCTTTAATAAACTAAAAGACATCACAGACTTAGTAGGAACAATGCATCATAACAAAATAAATGTAAATTAATTTAATGAGAGCACAGAGAAAAGTAAATACAGTATGGAAGGCCTAAATTTCAGAGGAAAAATGGTGAAGGAGTACTTGTGTCTGCTCTTCTTCTTTCCCTTTTCACACTTTCGCTTTTTCAGCTCTATATCTCTGGCTGGTACAGTGGCAGAGTGGAACGGATTTCTACATCCTTCCACACAGTCAGAGCTTCCTCCATGGATCAACACTGAAGTTTGGAATGGAGCATTTGAGGACTTCACACAAACTAGCATTTATTTCACAGGCATCTTTACATCATCAGCAGTGTAAAAATAAGCACAATAAAAGTTTACACAGCTTACCTTTCTCCACCATGTCCCTCTGTGCTCCTCCTACCACCCATGCTCTGCCTGTTACAGCAACTGTGCTTGGAAGTTGGCTTCTCTTTGCTGCAGCACTGTCAGCAAGTTGTCCCAGTTTCAGCATTCACAGGTTCAGAGCAAGAGAAGAGAAATAGATAATTTGGATGTGCCTCTCATAATCTTAACATATTTGTTCCTAAAAAAAACCAGACAAAAAAGGAAGAAATCTCTCTCCTGCCAAGATGAATTAGCAAGGGCTGCTCACGCTTTGAATGAGTCAAGAGCTAGAGCACCTCATTGGCCTTTGAAATTCTTATCTGCTCTTTAATTTGTCATTGACATACATGAATATATATATAAAAATAATTTTGTAACAATGCCTGCATGACAATTCAAGGTACTACAGTCATTCAGATAATCTTACTATATGTTGCTTAGTGTGGCACTTTTTTTTAACCATATGCTTCTTGGGTTTGCTTACTTTTTCCCTCTGCTTCAGTACCATATTTACAAGCAATGATGACGAGTAATCACTGAGTGTTATCACATTATCCCTACATAATTCCCACATTAAATTACCACTGATCAAATCCAAACAAAGCAAAATCCTCCTTTGCTTTGCTCCCCACTGAGTATATATCAGCTACCGTCTTTCTTTACAGAAAATATATAGCAAAGGTGTTGTACATGAGAAGATCCAGAAATTTTCTGCTGAAGCATTGTCCCAGTCATGTGTTTAGCCTCTATAGCTCTCATCTGGACCACTTATGCCATCCTGAGACACCACTAAGCTGCTTGATCTTCCACCAGTCAATTCCTAGGCAGAATTTGAGCTTTATCTCAGTTCAGAAACTCATTCTAACAGGCAGATTAGGTGTGTCCTCCCTGTTTTAGAAGCTAAGGCTCTTGATAGTACGTACACCTGACCAGGCAAAGTCACTAGGCCTCAGTGCCAGAAGCTCTAGCAAAGGGTTCTCCTAGGCTGCACAATGAAGAAGGGATGTTCTGGCTTGATTGCCTGCAGGACTATCAGTATTTTAATAATAATTATGGCCTGAGTTGAAACAAAAATAGTACTCTCATCTCTTTCTCCTGTATGTAAAATCCTTATCCTTCAAGACAGAGTTAGTTTTATAAAAGCAAGGCATTGGCATGTTTTGCTTCATTCTCCTTGTGAAAAAAAAAAAAAACAAAACAATAGCAGTAAAACAAAGCTCACCTATCTAAGGGACTCCTTGTCCTAGCTGTCCTTCTGAGACTATAATATCATCAAAATCAAGCTTCAGTGGCAAGTTGACTGTGTGATAACATTATGGTTCTTCCCAGTATTTATCAAACTAAGAGCATGTAGTTTGGGTTTTTTTTCTGACCACGCTCCTCTAAAGGTTTTGGGTAAACTGACTGCAGTTCAGGTCAGGAGTGATGCTGCAAGCAATTCACAGTAGTCTGAAAAGCAAATGAAAAGCACAAACAAGAAAAGGAACAGAGAGAGAGTAGGATAAAAGGCACTTCATCGAGAGGTGGTCTGTAGGAGAGGACTACAAATTGCGCGTTTTCAGAGACAGTAAAAATTGAGCAGAGGTCCAGAACTGGCCTTTGGCTGGCTTTTGCTCTGCTTTAGAGATCGATAAGAAATGTTTAAAAATATACAGCTAACATAAGCTTAGATATGGGTACAGGCATATGTCTAACTGTCATTGTAGATATCCTTTGAGAATATGGACATGATTATCTAGTCTTTCCAAGCAGACATTGCTTTGACTGTGAGACTCACTTTACATGCATCGCTACTAACTAATACTTTGGTTGAACTTGTGAAGTTACATTTAAAAAATAAAATAAAATTAAATCAACAGATTTCTAAAATGATTATGTTGTTTTTGAAAATGCAAAATCTTTAACAGTGCATTATGGAATTAAAATTTAAATTGTACTTAGTTGGAAAAAAGAATTTGTGTTTGAAATGCCTGGAAGAGAAGAGTCCTTTTGTTGTTATTCTATGTAAAGAAAAAAAAAAAAAAGGTATCATCTTGACACATTTATGAGATTTTTCCAGTATTTTATGAATCCTGGCAAAACACAACATAGTCAATAGCAAGAAAGTGAACAAATCCGTTGAAAAAAAAAAAAGTATATATATTCCACTGAAAAGAATTTGATGTTTTGAGAACTAAGATCCTTAAAGGGAACTAACATCTACTATATGAAAATTACTTATAACACAGGAAAACTAGGATTAGTAACTTTATGAAAGGGATTCTGAGATCAAGTAATAGCAAATACTGTGTACATATTTTAGAGTAATATGTCTTGGTTCCTGAAAATTTTTGTGCAACTCTTTCTGTGATTTTGAATAGAATAGATTCTTGGGATAAAAATAAGAAATAATAATGCTATAATTTCTGAATTAACAATTGTTAAATAAATTTATCTGGAAAAAATAATCTATATTCCAAGAAAGTAACTCTATAAGCCATAGCAAAAACATTGATGACTGTTGAGAAAATATAAAAATTTTTTAAAATTTTAAGAAAAAATGTTATTTGCTGAAAATTGAATGTGTGGTAAATAAAAGCTGCATGCATATTTAAAAAGCAGCAGTGTTTGAGGTTCTGGGGATGTTTTTTTTTCCTTCTATAAGTGCTGTGCTTGAAATGTAAAATATGTTAATATTTAATTCAAAGTTTTTTTACATTTCATTATTCTATCTAAAAATTATGGAACCTTTTGAAATGTGGTCATTTTGATAGATTAAAAAACCCCCGAACTATATGTTTCATTCTTTATTTAAATGAGTTTTGCCTTATATTCTCAGATTTTAGCTAGTAGAAAATATATGCTGTGTCTTTAAGTTTCAATCTTTTTTTTTTTTCTGCTTCAGAACATAATTAACTATTATGGTTTCTTGTGGCTAAATGCAACCCTAGGAACTTCCATCTTCCATCTGTTAAAAGACTTATTTCAGTCAGTGGGATATTTTCATAGTTTTCAAGATTATTTTTTTAAAATAAAAATCTTTCTATAAATCCATTTTCTGATTTGAAGAAACTCTCACTTGTTCTTTCTTCATTGGGCTATTTTTTGTATGTCCTTCTAAAACATTTTGTATTAGAGATTAACCATATTTTTTCTGTCTCAAAAGAAATCAGTCTCAGTGAGAAATTAACCCTGCTTTGTGTGGGATGTACTCTTTCTCTCTACATTTTTCTCTCGTGACTAATGCAGAACTGTCATCTCCTCTCTTATGCACCATTTTTGCCCTTCTTATTTTCCCAATCAAACTATGAAAGAAATATTTCTATGCAGTTTCTCAACAGTGGCAGAAACACTTCAGGGGAACTAGCACATGTAGAAATGATGTTTCTGTTTGCAATGTTACACATGGAAAAAAAAAACCCAGCAAAATGTAACGTTTTCAGGACCACCTCTTTCTTCCTGATTGGGTAATTTTTCTAATTTGGGGTGTATAACATATTTAAATGAAAAGTGTAGATGCAGCACAATAAAAATGAACACTACCAAACACACAAGAGGAACAAAATGTTCAATTTTATCTCACCAAAGTCTCATTTATGGAACTATGTCAGCTCTTCTTTTGCAACCCAAATATGCTTTCTAAAAAGTGGTTTTGATAGCACTTTGATAATTTTGAAAAAAATTAGTTTATTGAGAATGTTCTGAATAGCATCCACTATGGGGACTTCTATTTTAAAAATGACATTTACTTATAGTATACATGCAAACTATTTTCCACATCCTTTCATCAAAATAAAAGGGAGACTAAAAGAGTCACAACAAAAAACAAAATCCAAGAGAATTACTAAGCTGACTTCCCT